>VDFB02275955.1:0-107797 GCA_007258455.2 Sequoia sempervirens | reverse complement strand
TGAACATGATGCAAGCTAAGTTACCATGATTTTATGCCAAATGATGAAGATGTGCAAATGCTAAGCTAATCTAAGCTAAAATTATGCTAAAAGATGAAAACCCTAATTCATATACAAACTAAGATGGATGCATAGAAGCCATTAATGGATGCTCTAAGCTATTATGCAATGAAAATGAACTCAAATAAGCTAACAAGTGAGTAAATTGAGAGTATGGATGCAAGTGAATTCAACAACATAAGTTTGCAATTGAAAGATGGATCTATTTGTTTCCAAATAGAGTTCTATTTATAGGAGAGCAAATGAGGAATGAATGGTTGAGATCAAAAAGCTTAATCAATGGTTCAAGATGAAGGGGATGAGAGGCATGGATCATGGATTCTCATCAATGAATGAGAATGCATGATGAAATTTAATCAAGAGCTCACACTTGCCTCAAACAAACACACTTTTGACCTACTCACATAGGTCAAAGGTAACTTGCTCAAGAGGTTGAAGGTTTAGCTTGTTCAAGAAGCCAAGTGAGTTGATTAGAGAGAGAATATTCCTTTTGGGTGAGGAAAAAAGGTAATTTACAAATTAAAACAAATTTTTAATTGTGCAAGAAAGAGGATAAGGAATATTCTTGCTTAGAGAAAAATTAGTTTAATTGCTAATTAAATAAGATTTAATTTATGCAATTAGGGGATTTGGAGGAATTAAAGAGATATTTATTAAATTAGATGATTTAATAAATAGGGGAGGGGTGAAATGATATTTAATTAGATAGCTTAGGATTATTTAATTAAATAAGATGACTTAGGAGATTAAATTAAATATTTTAATTTATTTAATTTAATCAAATGAAGTGTTAGTACGAAAAGAGATGAATTAACTCAATTGAATTAATTAGGATAATGGATGAAAATGATGAAATTAATTAATTAGCTAGGATAATAAAATCAATTAAGTGAAAAGAGGATGGATTAAAGAGGAAATGATGTTAGCAAATCTTATTTAAATGTATGATATCGATTAGGACATTTTTCAGTGTCTACACAAACATATGCTACAATGCATTAAATATAAATGTTAACCCTGGAAAAGAAAATGATATTGCAATTTACGTGGAGGATAATTTATCAACCTAGTCAACCATACAGAGAATATAGTAGTTAGGTTTTTGATTAATATATTTAACTGTCAATATTTATTTTTTATCCTAAAATGAAGAAATTCTAAAGCCATTTGAAGTTGTAATTTATTGTTGAGCAAAAGTGAAAATAAATGCTACCATTCACATTTATTTCTACCCATGCTAGTTGCATATTTGTTTAGATGTATTTGTATACATCCATTGCTACTTGAACAAAGAAATTTGACATATGCTTACATGTATACATGTTTTTGAATTAGTCTACACTAATCTCTATGGGTTTCTTATTCTCCTTTTCAATTTTAAAATATTTTAACTTATTTCCATTTGATGGCTTTATCCATGACTTTATTTACATGTATATAGTAAGACCAATGCAGATTAAAGATATATATTTTTTCCATATACATTTCAGTACGCCATAGTTGAACTATTATATTATTGATTCTTTGTATAGAACAAATTGAGACCAATCAGTTATGTATCAATGAATATTCCCTATAACTATAAATGTAAAATGGAAAAGGTTGGTTAATTAAACATTTAATTAAGTTATGGAATTTAGATGAAAGGGATATGTCCTAGACTAATTAGGACCAGTATTTAGCTATAGATGACGAAGTTGATCGATTAGGGTTTCAGTCATGAATAGTCCTAGGCAATATTTTAGTTCTCTATATTTTCTCTGTGTTTGATACAATGCAACTAAGTGGTGTTGTGTGAAAGAAGAATTAAAAGTAGGATGGACTGAAATGAAGCTTAAGTGGCAAATTGTGCCAATTGCTTAGCGATTGTGATGTAATTGATGCCCCTTCAAGAGAATTGTTGAGTGAAATGGAACCTAATTGGTATGTTGAAAAGACACAAAAGAAAGCGACTTTAGATGATATGCATGCCATTAATATATAACTAAATGATTTATTAACGATTCATCTTGTTGATTCATGTCACTAGGATGATTAGATTTGATTTGTATGAATGTACGTCTAGGATAATGAAATCTTTCAATGATGGAAATGCAACTAAATGACACATGATGATTGATAAATGGTGAGGTAAAAAATGGAATAGATAAGAAAGACATGTTGTCATAGTGACTTCATGTGCAAGTAGCCACCTTTATTTTTTTGTAGCACTTAGTGTTATGCACCATGATATAAGAGACCATAATGACTATGAGTCATGTGAAAATAGACTGACACACTAATAGAATAGCGACCCAATAGACACATTGTCTTTAGCAATCAAAACAAAACATAAACCAAAGATAAAATAAATTAGAATATGTAAAAGTGATGCATCATATATTAGAAAAAGAAATCTGTGACAGAATTCCAAAAACCTATGAAGGGAATGACATCGTAGCAAAAGCTCAGCTGGAAGCACATACAATTGATTTGAAAGTTTTGAATTGAAGTATTGTACATGCTTATTGTGGATGTAATTGTAAGCTATTAGAACAATTGTTACATTATCTTCCTTTCAGATCTCATGGCATAGAATCCACAAATGCATAAACTAGTTCAAAACATACCTGATGAGGTAAAAATAACCTCATCATAATAATACCACAAAGACCTGGTTTATACATGCAAATATCTATCCTCTACCAATTAATTAAATTTTAGAAGAAATAATTGCTTAATTTTAGTAAGAACTTGTATAAACTTTATTTCTTTTGATTTCTTAAAGTAATTTTCCAATATAGATTTAATGGGATGCTTTAAGTGTTTTGTAGATAATAATCATTCAATCAAGTTACAAATTGAAGTATCTAGTTGGCACGTGCTCCAGAACAGTTAGAGATATATGCTGGAAATATGCTCCGGAACTTCAGGATGATGGACCGAAAATGTTGTTGTTCTTAAAAGATGTTATTTTTGTTATCTTTTGAATAAATACTTTATGGCTTGACTTAAGCCTCTTAAATGCTATGTAATAGGATTAAAGATAGACGAGTTATACATAGATCTGTTTTAGATATTTTTCAGTGGTTATCTATACCAGCTAAAATATAGCATGTAGTTACAGTTTTTCTATAAAAGATACAGTCGTTGGAAGTAAGATATACAATGAAAGTAATGTTATGCTGACATAATGTTTTTCCAAAGGTTTATAAATAAAGAGACTGTTATTTGAAATTCTGAGTTATGAGTTATGGATGATAACTATGTTTAATAGAGGTGTTCCCGAAATAGCTGTGGATGTGAGCTAAGAATGAATGTGTTGTCCCATGAGTTGGCCACTTGACGGGAGTAGATAAGTGTTTTCTTTTGTTATACTGATGTTTTGTAGAGAGTTATTTGAATTCACTGTTATGAAATCTTAGTTTTAAAGTATTTGTTATCTTTTCAACTTTCGTAGCTTATGTTACTTACTATTGGAATTTTGACTGTTAAGAAAATGTTTTATGGATTTTTATAAGCTTTTATGTTCTTATAATTAGTTTCTTAGTTTAAATTGATTCTATGCTTTTTAACTTAGTTATTATGCTTTCTAAATTAGTATACTCATGTTTACAGTTCAAGCATTTTCTATTTTCTTAGGAATAGATTACTTTTTAGTTTGATAGTTAAATAAGTTGAAGTTAGAATTAATAAGGAACCTAAGGGAGATACTTTGGAACTCTTCTATTGCAGATTGCCTTGAACACTACCCGATCGACAATTTGAATATTTTATTCTAAAGTAATGGGACCTAACAACAGCCTATCAATACCTTTTCACATTGTTGTAGTAGTAGATCCATGTCTTCAATGAAGGAAAGATTCCAAACAAAAAACATTTGGAAAAGACCCCTGCAAAATAAAAGATCATTGTAAAACACACTGTGTCATGCCTCTAAATAAATGGGGCCTGAACATCACATGTGTATCTAACATGTGGTTATAAACAATATACATTGTGCAACAATTTTATCTAACAACTTTCAAAACTACCTTCTATATAGTTTCTTTGTTACAGGGGTTGATACTATTTAGTATTTTCTTCACACAAGTATGCATAAATAATACACACATGCCTTAGCCCATAAATGCACATATATATACATACATATATATGTATACACACACACATGCATACATATATACACACACACACACACATACACACACAAACACACTCTCTCTCACACACACATATATATATACATACATACATATATATACATACATATAGATATATTTACATACACACACACATATATATATGCATACACACAAATATGTATACACATATATATATGTATGTATATATAATTGAATATATATATATATACACACACATAAATTTATATACATACATATATATACATACATACATAGATATATACACACAAATATATATGTATGTATATATACTTATATATATATAAATACATATATATGTATCTATATATACTTATATATATATACTTATATATATATATATATATATATATATATATATATAAATACATATATATGTATCTATATATACTTATACATATATATATACATTCATATATATATATATATATATGTATATGTATGTATACATAAATATATGTGTATGTATACATGTAGATATATATATATACATATATACATACATAAATACATAGCATGTTAGCCAATGTAGACATGAACCTGTGATTTTGTTTTAATAGACAGAAGAACAGTTGGCATCAATGCATGGCAAAGGAAACATTAGTTGCATTGTTAATGGTGGCTAACACAGAAGTCAACATTAATGAATTATGATGTTAAGTCTTTAACTAAACAACATAAATTAACCCATAAAAGAACTCAATGATAGGAAACAACAGATACAGGAACTTACAAAAGTCTCATTTTTTGGTTCCAACACAATAGCTATAAACCCTCTCAAGAGACACAAATTTTACCTTGATTCAATGTTCTGAGCAAATGCATAAATAACGTAAATAATCCTTTGCTTGACAAGCTCAAAACTCAACACCATAATCCATTAATGGTAATTGCACTTGAATCTACTCACAACAAATGAAAATCAGATCTAAATAAATGCAAAATGTGATCACACATAAGAACCTTTTGCTTGATAGACATAAAACTTAACACCATAATCCATTAACAACGACTACACTTACACACACACATATATATAGACTGAAAACTCAACACCATAATCCATTAATGACAGCAACACTTGAATCTATTCATAATAAATGAAAAACATATCTAAATAAAGGAAAAATATGGTCATACACACAAGAACCTTTTGCTTGGCAGCCATAAAACTTAACACCATAATCTATTAATGATGACTACACTTGACTCTATTTATAATAAGTGAAATTAGATCCAAACAAAAGAAAAATGTGGTCATACACATAATCCAAATGAACTCAAATCATTACAAATTGATAATTTTTTTCCTTCATTGCTCCAAAGAATAAATTGCAATTGGGAAAATACAAAACCACGATCAAAACATCAACTACCAATGAGAAAATTACAAAAAAAATAGCACAATATTCATTTTAACAGTTCCAAATACACATCTTCAACAAAAGTCTTATTTGGTCAAGATATCCATGATGTACATGCATCAAAACATCCATGATACATCAGATATATCTTGAACAGATAAAAATCTTTCAATGTCTATCACTGTTTCATGAACACACAATTAATTTGGATTGAAAAAATAGAAAACCACGACCGAAATATCAAAAGCCAATAAGGAAATTGCAAGAATATAGCTCAAACTCCATATCAATAATGAAGATGCTACAACAACATATCATTTGCAATTGGGGAAATTCAAAACTAGGAAAAAAATATCAATTGCAAATGAGTAAAGTGTAAAAAAAATAGCACAAACTTCATTTTAACTGTTCCAAATACACATCTTCAACATAAGTCTTATATGTTCAAGACATGCATGATGCACATGCATCAAAACATCCACAGTACATCAAACATGTCTTGAATGTATATAGACATCTTTCAATATCTATCATTGTTTCATGAACACACAATTAATTTGGATTGAAAAAATACAAAACCACAACTGAAATATCAAAAGCCGATGAGGAAATTGCAAAAATAGAGATTAACCCATTAAAACACTCATCAATAAGGAACAACAAAGATTACACCATCGCAGAAATGTAAAAAAATATGAAATCACAGTGTAAAAGATATAGGAACTTACAAATTCCTCCTTTTTCGCTTATAATACCATAGATATAAACCCTCTCAACACACACATATTTCACCCTCATCAAACAATCTGAGCAAATGAAGAAATTGTTCGACAGACTTAAAACTTCACACCATAAGCCATTAATGATTCCTACACTTCATTCTACTCACAATAAATGAAAATGTGCTAATAATAAATGCACAATGTCCTCGTTAAAATGTCATGCATTAATAGAAAAATTGGGCGCGAAGACACCACTATATCAAAGAACATTACAAAGTCATGAAATATTTCTAATAGCAACAAAACATTAGGAATTCATTAAATTAATTAAAAAAACATAAAACCACGAGGAAAATGGCAACAACCAATGACAAAATTGCAAAGAAAAGGCCAAAATTACCTTTTAATAAAATAATCCCAAAGACATTAGCATGGCAAAAAATTAACATTGCCACCATGATTCCCAAGGAATGCATTAATAGGCATGAGTGCTATGAAAACATTAGTATTCTACCTTAAAAGGTAGGGTCTAACTACACAAGAGCTTTTAAACAATACAAACATATTTGTTACAACATGCATACCAGCAGGATAGCTATAAACCCTCCCAATAGCCACAGATTTTACACTGGTAGATTTTGCACCTACCTAGACCTAAATAGACAAAAGATAAGTTGCATTGTTAATGATGGTCAACAGAGAACTCAACATTTATGAATTATGGTGTTAAGTCTTTAACTGAACAAAATATGAAATGACAGTGTGAAAGATATACAAACTTTCAAACATGTCCTTTTTTGACAAATTGTTTGATAAGGGTCAAATATGTGTCTCTCAATAGCCTTAAAACTTGACACCACAATCCATTAATCAATGAAAATTAGGGAGTAACAAATGCTAAATTCCCTCGTTAAAATGCCATGCATCAACAGAAACACTCAGTGCAAAGACACATTTATATCAAAGAACATTACAAACCCATGAAATATTTCCAATGCAAAAAAAACATTGCCAATTGACGAAATGATTTTATATCGAGACATTTTGCACCTATTTAGACCTAATTTTCATTCCATTTAATAGATTGAAGTGCAACTAGCATGCATGCATGCAGAGAAAAGATTAGTTCCATTCTTAATAATGGCCAGCAGAGAACTCGACATTAATGAATTATGGTGTTAAGTCTTTAACTCAAAAAAAGAGACTAGCCCATAAAAGCACTCAAAGATAGCAAACAGTAGACATTAATCCATAAAATGCAGAAAACAACAAACAATAGACATTAACCCATAAAATTCACAGATGTAAAAAAATATAAAATAACACTGTAAAAGATATCTAGGAACTTACAAATGCCTTGTTTTTTGCTTCCAATATGATAGACATAAACCCTCTCAACAGAAACATATTAGAACACAAAAATGATAGTGTAAAAGATATAGGAACTCACAAACGCCTCCCTTGTCGTTTCCAATACAATAAATATAAACCCTCTCAATAGACATAGATTTCAATCTCATCAAACAATCTGATAAAATGAATAAACAACACAAATAATCTTTTGCTTGACAGACTTAAAACTTCACACCATTAGACATTAATGATTCCTGCACTTCAGTCTAATATTTCCAATACAAATAAAACATTACCAATTGATGAAATGATTTTATACCAAGACATTTTTCACTTATTTAGGCCTAATTTTCATTTCCATTTAATACATTGTAATGCAATTGGAATGCATGCATGCAAAGAAAAGATTAGTTACATTCTTAATAGTGGATAGTAGAGAATTTGAAATTAATGAATTATGGTGTTAAGTCCTTAACTCGACAAGAGATACTAACCCATAAAAGCACTTAAAGATAGGGAAGAATAAACATTAACCCATAAAATACAGAGAAGAAAAAACACTAGACATTAACACATAAAATGCAAAGATGTAAAAAACTATAAAATGACACTGTAAAAGATATAGGAACTTACAAATGCCTCATTTTTTGTTTCCAATACAATAGGCATAAACCTTCTCAATAGGCAAAGATTTCACCCTCACCAAATAATCAGAGCAAATGAATAAACAATGCAAATAATCCTTTGCTCGATAGGCTTAAAACTTCACACCATAATCCATTAACGATGCATGCACTTCAGTTATACCAAGACATTTTCCACTTATTTAGACCTAATTTTCATTTTCATTTAATAGATTGAAGTTCATTTGGCATGCATGCATCCAGTGAAAAGATTAGTTCCATTCTTAACCGTCGCCAGTAGAGAAGTCACATTAATGAATTATGATGTTAATTCTTTAACTCAACAATAAAGACTAACCCATAAAAGCACTCAAACATAGGGAAGACTAGACATTAACCCATAAAATTTAGAGAATAACAAACAATAGACATTAATCGATAAAATGTACACATGTAAAAAACTCTAAAACGACATTGGAAAAGATATAGGAACTTACAAATGCCTCGTTTTCCGTTTCCAATACCATAGACATAAACCCTCTCAAAAGACACCGATTTCATCCTCATCAAATAATCTGAGAAAATGAATAAGGATGATCCCACAATACTGGTTTACAATTCTGTTGAGGAAGGAAAAGTGCAAAAATGCTCCTTTGAAAAAAAATATTGGTTTTTAGGGTTCCCACGAACTAGGGGTTTGTATGGACCCTTAATGGGTTCTCTTGAACCCCCCTTTGAGTGAACCCTATTAAATGAGGGGACCCACCTTTTGGCACATTTTTAAATGGAAGACAAAGGGAAATATTGAAAAAAGGGGGGTTCGCTCGAACCCCCCTTCGAGCGAACCCACCTTCGCTCAAAGGTTCAAGGGAGGTTCACTCAAAGGGGGGTTCTGTATACAAAGATTTTGGTTACCCAAGGGTTCTCTAACTCTTCTAGGTTTTTCATCTAAAAGGAGAGAAATGGGCCCAAAATTCTAATGTCTACACTCAATATTAATGTAAAATGGATGTAATGTATCTAAATGTGATGTCTAAATGAAACAAACTAAAAAATAAATGATTTATTGATGCTAAACCTAACAAATGCAAAGTGCTGGAAAACACAATGATGTATGCAAAAACACCTAAGAGTGCAAGTAAATGATGAAAGAATTAAACAGAACTGGAGAGGTGGACCTAGAATATGGAGTCTGATGTAAAGAGGCTCTGGAATCCTATAGAGTTGGCTAGAAATATTGATTGGGACACTTATGCCAACCTGGGCGACTTAGTCTAGTTTTGAGGAAAATCTGCCATAACAGGAATCTGCCAAATGGTTATCCAGAAATGTATAAACCACTTTTCAGGCTTGGCAGTGGGACTAATTCGCCATAGATGGTGACTTACTCCACCTAGAGATTTCTTTAATTTTAGAACATAATTTTGTAACTCTTGGTATGCACTTGCTTTTTCTGACAGGTGTTTGATCTTGATTATGTAGAAAATAGGCTAAAAGAGGTCTTTGAGCTTCAATTAGAGCTTTGTTGACTTTGAAGGATTGTTGACCACTTTTTGACACCAAACTCTAATAAATCTACATACAAATTCTGTAGAAAAACATGTAAAGAGGGGGAAAAGGGTTAAGGGTTAGAGTATAGGGGTTTGCCTTGGTCAAACCCCACTTTGGTAATCAAACCCTAGACAATGAAATGAAATATGAAGAGAATGATAAATAAACAACATGAAATTTCATAAACTTACCAAACCCTTGATGTGTAAATCTAAAGATATGCAATGAAGTGCTCCAATGGATGACTTGATTATGCTTAGAGTGCTTGAATGCTTGAAAATTATTAAGTGAATGGATGAATTGCTTGAGTGGATGAATGAGGTTAAAATGAAAGGAAAAACCCTTATTTATACTTTATTTTCCAGAAATTCCTAAAAATAACACATCACAAGCTTACCTCAAGGGTAAGAGAATAAAATCCCGCCAGGAAGTTAAAATTATTTTGATTTTTGTGCCCAGTGGGACTAAGTCGCCCCAAGTGGCGACTTGGTCCCACTAGGGAAATTTCATTAGGTTTCAAATATTAAAGTACATTAAATAATGTTTAACTGGAATATCCTCACAAATACACTTAAGTATGACCGAAAAGTGCATTAAGGGGTCATTTAAACATGAGAAAGGGTTGAATTAGTGATGACAAGTCTAGAAAAGCATGAGAGTTTGTTACAACTCTTTACAAAACTTTGAAATAAGACTTGGTAAGTGATAAAAAATGGTTATTTAAGTGAATTATGATGAAAGGGTCCTATAAAAGTGTGAAAGTGGGTTACAACACTTCACAACACTTTTACAAGACATCCTAGAAGTCTTAATGATTCACAAGGGTCCAAGACCTAATGTGAATGTGTTGGACACATTACAACATTAAATCTAGGAAAAATCAAGCCAAATTCCACTAGGAGGGCCTGGACATGAGAAAAAGTAGAAGGCTTACTTTTTCAGTGTCCATAGTTAGCCCCCACTTTAGTGAGAGGATGAACCTACTTCAAACTCACACTAAAGTAGCTGATCATGCAACCAAGAGGGGTTTGAATGCACTAATGCTTGGTAAGAATGAGACAACAATAATCAAGAGGGATGATCAAGCCCCCAGGATCACGATCACATGGAAAATCAAACATAAACACAAAGTAACACATGTGGATATGATGAGAAAGGATGAAAGAAAGCTTCAATAATTTTTCCATCCTGATGTGGATCAGATCTAGACAAGAAATATGTACTCACTTTGAGGTGACGGAACTCATGGCTATCCGTCAGGTGAGAAGGCCCAAGTATACTCACTTTGGGGCCATGGAACTTCTGGTTGTCCATAGGGTGAGAAGGCCTGAAAGGTGAGTAACATACACTCATGATTAGTATGCACTCACACGTACAAGTAGGTGGCTATGGGGAAAATTCATGCCTCAGAATGGGCTTCCCTCTCAACCATACTAATGTTATACCTCCTGATAACTTTAATAAGGTGCCACAAAGGACAATTCATTTCGTGCTTCATTAGACAAGCAAAGCTTCCTATACTTAGAACTCATGAACAAATGCAATGGCACCATAGGCATGCAAGTTGTATTATGCAAGGTGGACATATAAATGCAAAATGCAACATGCAAAAGATGTTCAAATGAGTCTTGTTAAGTTTATGCAAGGTCTATAACTTAGGGAACATTGTGTCTAATGTCTCCAAGAGAGGACTGATCAAAGAATAGAAAATTCACAACTTAGGGGATGTAGTGTGTCACATTAGGCCACTAAGAGGAATGTAATATGCTAAGATAGATCACGCTTATGAAGGAAATCACACCCAATGTCATCCACAAAGTGACAAATGCATCGTATAAAGTAACAAGGCTACATTAAGAAACAAGACATGAGAGCCAACTTGGAAAGACCCTATGCCAAGTCATATGTTTCTAAGTAAGGTTGTGTCATGTGAAGGAAAGGAAAAAAAGAAAGAGGTGTTTCCCCCAAAAGAAAACACACCAAACACATAAGGGATCTATGGATTTTGGTTCAATATGTTCATTTCTGCAATGTTTTTATTAAAGAGCTCATAATTGTCACCATTCCCCAAATACACATAGAATTGGAAGAATGACACAAAGAGAGCGAAAACAAAAGAAAAATAAAATCCATTTTGGGTCAACATGGAAGAGGCATTGTGGTATCAATGCTTTGCATCATCCCCAAAAGGAAAATGCAAGCAAAGGAAAATGAAAATGCAAATGAAAATGAAAAAAATATTTTGGGTCAACATGAAGGAGACATTTCGGTCTCAATGCCTTGTGTCATTCACAAAAGGAAAAACACAAAACAAAGAAAAAGGTAAAGAGAAAGAAAAAAGGGCCTTTTGGGTCGACATGGAAGAGACATAGGGCATCTCAACACTTTGCGTCATCCCCAATAGGAAAAACACAAGAAAAAGAGAAAAAGAAAGTAAAAGGACCATTTGGGTCAACATGGAAGAGACATAGGGAGTCTCTACGCATTGCATCATCCCCAAAAGGAAAAACACAAAACAAAAGTGAAAGACAAAAGCAATGGAAGAATGAAGGTACAAATAGAGTAATGTTACAAAGAGAGGAGAACATTAAACGTCATGTCATGGGGAAACAAAATACGCGCATGTACAAAAGAAAAGAAAATGCAAAAGACTAGTAAAGCAGATGCAAGTCAACCGATGAGCAAGTCATCTGCCTCCCAATCATGTTCAGTGTATTGTGAGGGTGGTTGACTATCCAGAGGGACAATTGCAAGTGACGAACTAGGGGAAGTACCAAGTTCTACACTTGTTGTAGGAGATTTGTCATTTAAGCTCATGGCAAAGGAAAATAATGTATTCATATCATTGTGTACCTCTTCGTCTATTTTAGAAATCTCATCATTATCGTCATCTAGATTAATCACAATGGGAGGACGGATGGTAATTTCAAATGAAGGGTGTATCAGGAGTTGTGGTTATTGTATCAAATCATTTTGTTGTGATTGGGGAAGATGGTCATTAGGCAGTGCTTCTATCAAAGGCAGATGTTGATTTTCTTTGTTTTCTTTAGTTTGTAATTGACAAGCAAGGAGACGACATTGACGCCTATGCTCCCTAGCACCTCAATTTCTTTTGATTCTATTTTGAAGTTGTGTTGGTGTAAGATTGGGTTGATCCACCATAGGTTCCTTGTCTTCGCTAAGGGTAGGAACAAAAGGAACCATGGGAGGTCATTCAATCACTTTCTCTTTTACTTTATATACATGTTTGTTGTGAGAGGGCATGATGGGGTTGATTTCATTATCAACTCATGGATGTTTGGATGAAGAAGGTGAAGTGTTTAGTGGTGGTTGATCTAGAGTTATTGGTTCGAGCTCAGGTTGAAGCATTGTCTCATCGAGGATGGAAGTGTCGGAAGTGGGTGGGGATTAGTTGTGGAGGGACAATTCGATAATTTTCTTTGCTTTAAACTTTTGGTAAGCAACGGAAAATAAATCTTTGCAAGGTGTTATGGGTTCCATGGGCTTAGGACAAAAGGATTCTAAGGAGAAATTTCCTTTAGAAGACAAAGGGATAAATCCACTATGGTGAACAGTGTATATTTCATTGTCATGCAAAAAATTTAAACATTTGTGTATGAATGAAGGAACGGCTTTCATCGAGCGAAGCCATAGATATCCTAGCTACAGACAAAACTAATATGATTGTGGAATGATAGAGAATGTAACATCCAGTGTCTTAGGTCATATTTGTAATGGAAGAATGATTCATCCTATTGTAGGGCACACAAAACCATTATGTGTTTTGATCCATGCTCTTGGTTTGTCATAGTTATCTTGATAAAGATCATGTAATACCAAAAATTCCTCAGTGATCACATTCTCACCATAGGCAGGATCTATGAGTATCCCATTAGTGGGATTATCATAAATGCGACCGGCTATGTAGATAGGACCATTGGGAAGATTTGAAAGAATATCCTTAGAAGAGAAAGTAATATCAATATTTTTCTTATTTTGGCCCTTACGAGGGATAACGTCTATCACTCCTACTAGATCATCCATAGGATTAATAGAAGTGGTATGTGGAATAGGATCAAGATGTTCAATTTCCTTATGAACAATCATCACATCATTGTTCTGAGTTTCACTGGCTTTTACAAATGAAACATTATGTTTAGGCATCGGATTGTAAAAAATTGCAAATTTTGATTGGGTGGGGCAATAGGTGTATTTCCTTTAACATTAACATTTCAAACAGATAGATGACTAGAATCAATGAGGTCTTGTACTATGTGTTTAATACGCTTACACTATTTTGTTTCATGTTCATTTTGTTTATGATAATGGAAATAAGAGTTAGGTTGAAAGGTTGGAGGCAAAGGTTTAGTTGGATCTAATGGTTTAATAGTAGGTAAAGAATTCATCTGTTCTTGTATAAGTTGGGTCATTGTATTATGAAGAGTGGCGGGTAATGGTGTAAATTATCATTTTGGATCTTCATAACTATAAGGTATCGTGGCTTTAACGGCTACTACTTGTTTTTTGACGGGTTGAGGTGGTTGTTGAGGAGGATTAAATTGTAAAACCCCTTTGTTTGGTTTTCGAAATGGTTGTGAATTGTTTAAAGTGCTAGGTTCATATTTTTCAATTCAGTTGGAAGTGATCTTGGCATCACAACTATTAACTAAATTGTGATAATCGCAAAGGGTTGTGCACAAGTGTATGAAAGGTAAATTTCATCATGGTCAATCTATCTTGGATTTGAATTTGCAAATTTTCAATGAACATCTTTTGGAGAGGTGTATCAGGAATTTTAAAATCAAGTTGGGCATAAAGTGAGTGATAGTGTGAGATAAAATCAGTTACCTTTTCGTCTGCATTTTTTTTGCATCCCATTAAATCAGCCAATATCTTCTTTGGAGTCATATGCACTTGAAAATTACTTATGAATGCATCAACTAGTTCATTGAATGAACTAATTGAATTATTTGGTAAGGATGAAAACCATTCTAAGGTAGTGTCTTTTAAAGTCCTAGGAAACAGTTTGGCCAATAGTTTATCGTCAAGGACAAAGTCATTACACAAGCCTATGTAGGAATTAACATGATTAGTAGGATCACCCTTTCCTCCGTACTTCTCAAATCTAGGCATTTCTATTCTTTGTGGCATTGGTGTTCGTAGGATTTCTAAAGAGAGTGGGTTGCTCCGGTCATAATAGGTGGGAGGTCCATTCTAGTTTTGATTGATGGTGGATATTTGTTTTTGCATGGAGGAGACGGTTTGGAAAATTTGTGTGATGAGAGGCTCAATGTAAGTGGTATGAGGTGGAAGGGAAAGTGGTGATGGAGTGTATGTAGTGGTAGGGAGGGTGAATGGAATGCTAATAGATGGTATAGTGGAAGAGGAGAGAACATTTGATGCAACATAAGAATTAGGAATGCTAGCATGAATACTCAAGGAAAGAATCTGGTGCAGGAGCACCCAAGCTCCTTAAGGATCACCTGAGATTTCAGGAGGTTGCAGGGGTCTTGAAGACCTATCAAGGATCTCAGAACATCAATTATGACATATTGAAGCCTATAATGGCATTTGACATGGATAAAAATATTGAAGGAGTCAAAAGTCCTAAGGCAACTGATAAGAACCATAGGACCAAAATGCTTTGTAAATGGAACAATAATGTTCTAGGAGGTTAGATAGGAGTATAATGTTTTAATTGAGTCAAATAAGTTTGAATAATGAAATGTAATAAGTTTTAGAAGGCTTTAGTTCATACGAGTTAATAAATTTCAAGTTGGAGAATTCAAATTTTTGAAATCCACCTTTGGGCGGGAAAGTGACTTTTAGGAGTTTTAGCAACTTTAATGTAATCAAACCAATCCCAATCACTTGGGACAGTTGGGGGATGAGTATATAAGGTTAGGGAATGCATTTTTATGGAGGGTTGGTTGCTGGTACGGATTTTGTACGGACTACTATAGGAAGAAGCAAAAAAATAGCAATTTCTTGCATTTTCTTGTGTTTTTTTGATGAATATCTGATTGTTATTGATGAAATGAACCATGGAATGATTTAGAGACTTGTATCTACATTTATTTAAGCCTTTTCATGTCCTGATACACGTTTATAATCAGTTCTTTGTATTATATTGCTGACTATCCTAAGAAAACATAGATTTTTCACTAGTTTTTGGTGGTTTTCATGGGTGTTTGATCCATTTCATGAAGGAACACTGCTATAACCTGTGAAATGGATCTGTTCTAACATGTATAATACAAATCTAACAAGATGAAATGCAGGTAAGGAAGAATACTTGGGTGTACACCGTGTTTTCACAATGCAAAGTGCTTGAGAATGGAGGCTAAGGTGTAGCAGCAGGAGATCTGCCTTAATGAGGGGTATATTTTTGAGTTGAAGGTGTTATTTATGTTGAGTTATTGGTGAAAATTCCAAGAAAAGGTTCTGGAAGTGTGGGGAAAGCTAATTTTCAAGAGGCCTTAGTTTTGGAGCAATTTAGTGAGGGTTTTGTGTTTGAGGGTGTCAAGGTTGTCATAGGAACCTAAAAACTTGAAAATCTTTGGTTTGGGAACATTTTAAGGTACTGTTGAAAGTCTTATGATCTGGAGTTGAGTTTTGAATAGGGTTGCTTTGAAAAAGAGGGCTAATTTGGCCTAGTTTTTGTAGAAATAGCAGAATTTGGGAAGTCTGATCCAAAATAAGTGCCATCAAGGTCTGGGTATGTTGGTAGGGTCATAAATAACATCTAAAACAATCATTAGTTTGGTAAGTCCTTTGGGGAAGTTGTGAGTAAAGTTAAAAAAACCACCGCAGGAGGCCTAGTTAGGCTAGAAGCCTAGCCAAGGTGCAAAAAGTGAGTTTGTGTTTAAGTCAGAGGTTTGGGGCTTGAAACCATTCAAGAAAAGTTTGTTTGAGTCTTTTAAAAGCTTCCCAAGGGTTTGGGTCCATAAGTGAAGGTTTAAAGTCATAAGTGAAACTTTGAGGCTTAGCTCCTGCAGGGTGCCTAGAAGAGGGTTTGAGATTGCTTCATTGAAATCCTTGAAATCATTGTGTGTTTCCAAAAGTCCCATAGCCTCTGCATCAGAATCACATTACTAACTTGTTGCATTGTGACTTGTGGAATGGTGTAGGTAGGTATGGATGCTACTATGGAAGGAGGAGGAGTGTTAAGTCCTCCTTGACTAACCACAGTGTTTGTTTGTTGGGATGTGCTAGATGTGGAAGGAGCATGTTTGTTGTATATCTCAGCAATTTTTTTCATAACATTTAAGCCTTCATCACTTTCAATTACGCAATGGATGTTTTCTATAGCAGGAATCACAATGGTTGAAATGTTTACAAGACACAAATCTTGTTGCAAATGTGCTAAATCCTCATGAATGTTAATGAATTTGTCTTGTGGAATGTGATCATTTTGTGTGTCAATTTGCATATTATTGGAAGGCACAGTATTGATAAAGGTAGGGTCCATGCCTAATGCACTATTTTCAATACCAAGAGTAGTAGCTCGAGACAACCCAAGGTCCACAACAAGTGTGTTATCGTGGGATGTCATGAGTCGTGAACTTCTTCCCACTAAAGTATTATCAATAGGGAACCAAACACTCATACAAAGGGTACTAAAGGTGGGGTGGATGCACAGTATTATTGGAAGGCACAGTATTATTGGAAGGCACAGTATTGATAAAGGTACTAAAGTATTATTGGAAGGCACATTATTGATAAGGGTACTAAAGTATTATTGGAAGGCACAGTATTGATAAAGGTAGGGTCCATGCCTAATGCACTATTTTCAATACCAAGAGTAGTAGCTCGAGACAACCCAAGGTCCACAACAAGTGTGTTATCGTGGGATGTCATGAGTTGTGAACTTCTTCTCACTAAAGTATTATCAATAGGGAACCAAACACTCATACAAAGGGTACTAAAGGTGGGGTGGATGCAAATGAAATGAAAACAAGGAGTAATAGAATGCTAATAATAGAAATTCTAGAAACTGTAATAGAGATGCAATAACAAAAAATAGAAATGCAAAAAATGGCAAAAATTACAGTGCAAAATGTGTAGAAGGACTAAGTTGCCCAATGTGGCGAATGAGTTCCAGTAAGGATTTTTTTGTGATTTTTCAAAAATTTTGAATGCAACTTGGTGTCTTCTAGATGCACAGATACAACTACAGTATGAAAATGCAGAAATTTTGTTGTTTTCTAATAAAAGATGGTACAAAAATGCAAGCTATATGAGCTTTTTACTAATGCAAATTTGAAAACCCTAGGATGCAATTTAAACAATGCAGCACCTAATGCAATGCTAATGCAAATTAAGCCTAGGATGCTCTTGAAATCAGAAGCAAAAGTGTTCAAAATTTGGGTTCACCAAAATGTATACAAATATTTTGGTTACCCAAGGGTTCTTTAACTCTTCTAGGTTTTTCACCTAAAAGGAGAGAAATGGGCCCAAAATGCTAATGTATACACTCAAGATTAATGTAAAAGGGATGCAATGTATCTAAATGTGATGTCCAAATCCAACAAACTAAAAAAGAAATGATTTATTGATGCTAAACCTAAGAAATGCAAAGTGTTGGAAAACATAGTGATGTATGCAAAAACACCTAAGAATGCAAGTAAATGATGAAAGAATTAAACAAAACTAGAGAGGTGCACCTAGAATATGGATTCTAATGCAGAGAGGCTCTGGAATCCTACAAAGTTGATTGGAAATTTTGACTGGGACACTTATGCCAAGTTGGGTGACTTAGTCTAGTTTTGGGAAAAATCTGCCAAAACAGGAATCTACCAAATGGGTATCAAGTAATGCAAAAACCACTTTTCAAGCCTAGCAATGGGACTAATTCACCACAGATGGAGACTTAGTCCACCTATATTTTTATGGAATTTCATAATATAATTTTGTAACTGTCAATCTACACTTGCCTTTCTGATAGGTGTCTAATGTTGATTCTGCAGAAAACGAGCTGAAAGAGGTCTTCAAGCTTCAATTAGGGATTTTTTGACTTTTATGAATTGTTGACCACTTTTTGACACCAAACTCTTTGGAAAATTTGCATACAAAGTTTGCAAACACACATGTAAAGAGGGGGAAAAGGGTTAAGGGTTAGAGTATAGGGGTTTTCCTTGGTCAAACCCAACTTTGGTAATCAAACTCTAGACAATGAAATGAAATATGAAGAGAATGATAAATAAACAACATGCAATTTCATAAACTTACCAAACCCTTTATGTGTAAATCTGAAGATATGCAATGAAGTGCTCTAATGGATGACTTGATTATGCTTAGAGTGCTTGAATGCTTGAAAATTGTTAAGTGAATGGATGAATTGCTTGAGTGGATGTATGAGGTTAAAATGAGAGGAAAAACCCTTATTTATACTTTATTTTCCATTAATTCCTGAAAATAATACATCACAGGCCGACCTTGAGGGTAAGAGAATAAAATCTCGCCAAGAAATTAAAATTATTTTTATTTTTGTGCCCATTGGGACTAAGTCACCCTAGGTAGCGACTTGGTCCCACCAAGGCAATTTCACTAGGTTTCAGAGATTAAAGTGCATTAAATAATGTTTAATGAGAATATCCTCAAAAATAAACTTAAGTATGACTAGAAAGTGCATTAAGGGGTCATTTAAACATGAGAAAGGGTTGAATTAGTGATGACAAGTCTAGAAAACCATGAGAGTTTGTTATCTCATTACAACACTTTGAAATAAGACTTGGTAAGTGATAAAAAAAAAGGGTTATTTAAGTGAATTATGATGAAAGGGTCCTAGAAAAGGGTGAAAGTGGGTTACAACACTTCACAACACTTTTACAAGACATACTAAAGTCTTAATGATTCACAAGGGTCCAAGACCTAATGTGAATGTGTTGGACACATTACAACATTAAATCTAGGAAAAATCAATCCAAAGTCCAGTAGGAGCACCTGAACATGAGAAAAAGTAGAAGGGTTACTTTTTCTATGTCCACAGATTGAAACAAACCCCCCTTTTCCCCCCTTCTCCTTCTCTTGCACAAAATTTATGTAAAAAATTATCTTTTGAAGCTCGGGTTGAGAATGAAAATGGAGGAGACTTTATAGACCCAATTGTATGATGGTAGTCCTTGGAATGAGCTATCCATCGAATATAATTTTAATATGTTTTGGTTTATTATGTATTTTATTTTTTAGTTTGATTAAACATAGGTTTTCATTGAAAATCAAGCTCTCTATTTTGCACATGTGAAAAAGGCAGATTATCAAAAAAAAAATTGAAAAATATCAATGCACTAGATATTGATGTCCTTGATCCAACAAAAAAAAATGAATTTCGATACACACAAAAAGAGTTATGCTTTAGCCAGTGAATTATGTCTAAATTGTAGTTTGACTTTAAAACTTAATTAAGAAAAAAATATTCAATGAAATACTATGAAACCAATTCCACCCCCTAGATATCGTAGTTAAAAATATAAATTCGAAAAAATTAGAATTTTATCCTTCATAGAAAAAAAGTTATGAGTTAGCCAGTGACGTCACTCTTTAAAAATCGTGTTTACTATTAAAAAATAATTTTCGAAGGAGATGGAAAAAGAAGTACAATCTGATTCTAATTTTTTTGAAAAGAATGTATTTAGAATCTACAGACAAAATGTCACAAATCACTGGTTTGCATCATCTTCAAATTCCTCACGGTTTAGCTGCTATAGGTGCCTGAAAGTGAAGATTTAGTTAAAAAAATAAGTTCAATGTCCAGTTTGGCCAAAAAATTGTAACTAGTATTGTGGGATCACCCACAAACAATGCAAAAATGATAGTGTAAAAGATATAGGAACTTACAAACGCCTCATTTGTCTCTTCCAACATGATAGATGTAAACCCTCTCAACAGACACAAATTTCTCTCTCATCAAACAATGTAACGCCTCGCCACAAAACCCTAGAGGACAACATGCTACAACACATAAAATTGGAACATTTTTTTTGTTTGAAGTGCAACATATTAAAGATTGCAACTGAAACAATAACTTCAAAAAGACTATGATTCGCCTTCTTGATCCGCACCCAAGTATCCCTGTCGTACTAAGAAGCTCCTCAAGATATGATATCTTGGAAGTGACTTCTCAAGATACCTAGACTGTAGAAGTCACTCCTCAAGTTATCAAATCTTGAGTACCTCTCGGACCATGTCGATGTCCATCGAAATAAGTGCACTCTTAAAATGATTCACAGCCATGAAAACACTTATATGTCCTCTAAGGTTTCATGACTACGCTACTAGAATCCCATTATCCATAATAACAAGAATTAATTCATTACACAAGATTTGTCTAACATTAAGGAGTACATTAAATCCATCACATTATACGAACAACCAATGAAAGAATCCATTTCATGTCATCAATATCACAATCTCAAAGATCATTTAATTAACAAACATATACAATATCATCAATTACATTTTTTTATTACAAGAGAGAGTTTACAATTAATTACATCAATATTTCCCTGAGGTCAATTGGGGAGATTATGCATCAGAGTTACAATACATGATACAACTGAATTATAGTACAAGTACATGAAATATAGTCCACTCGAGTTGGAACAAGTGCGGAAGTCCACATCACCATGCGCAGTCACTATGAACACTATCAACAGCAAGGGAAACCCAATGGAGTACAAGGCACATTCCACCCAACCATGTGGAACCCTAAGGTCCACCCCCCGTACTAGGAGATAGCAATAAGGTCCCACCACCACAATGACAACAAGATGACAACCAACTGACATAACAAGACTATATAGGACTCCGACATGAAAAGTACAACATAACATTACATGGCAGTGACACTGCTTCCAGAGGCACACAAACATCAAAGAGAAATACAAGACAAGGGAAAACTAGGTTGTAGTAGGGAGGAGTGTCATCACATAGCTTGCTATGGGTTACCCTTGCAGATCTTCCTAGGCCTCGACCCCCATCTTGGGTTACCCTGGTAGCCTCTATCGATCTCTGGCCCCCATAAAAACTTATGCAAAATCAACATACCTCTCATGAGTACAAGGCATTTGATCTTTCCATTCCAGGCCTTCTCATCTCATCTCAAGCCTAAACGAGCACTTGAGCCATGAATGAGGCACTCACTTATCTTGATTAGAGTGAATACTACCCAACCCCCTAATTCATTTTAATTTGTTATTGAATTACCCACAATGGTTACCCTATCACCACTTTGTGTGTCGACCCCCATTGAGAGCCACTCCCCTACTAGCAACTAGGAGACCCAATGAAATCAATAGGGCAAATCCAACTTGCACAAATCATAAAACCTCATGAGCACACACAAGAGGCGAGGCATAAAGCATCTCACATACAAATCCCAATCAAAGAGGTGAATAAACCATGCAAGGCTAATTACCCTTGTAAACTCATTCAAAACATAAACAACCATCTCAAAATGAACAATCATAAAATCATCATACAAAATACTTTTCCCCAAACCCCTAGAAGTCTCTCAATAACCATTTGGCACAAAAATCTACCTCCATAAAACAATAACCAAAATCAACTCAATATCAAAACAACCCAATAAACAATAATAAAATCAACCAACATTGCATCTAAGATGAAGCCAACAAAAGAATTCATATATACCAAAAATGTTCTCTCCTAGCCTCTGGAAGTTTACCACAACCTCGCACAAAAGACTCCCATAAAATCAATAACTCAAAAATCACATTGATCATTATATTCAAACATCAAAATTCATTACAAGGAATCAATCAAAATTGCAACCAAGAAAGACTTCATTAAGACATCATTACCACATTTCATGAAACTCATTATCTAGGCACCAAATTCGCTTAACAAGACACATTACCCATTCAATCAATCATCACATTTAAAAGAATTATTTCAACTTTATTAGTACTCCTTTATCTTAACCACTAAATTCTATAGATAGATTATTCATCACCAACAACTTACATATGCAAGTAGTTAAGGTAACACTATTCTAATTAATTAAATCACATAGCAAGTTTACAATTCAACTTTAAACTAATAAAATATGATAAGATATATATTTAGTTTGATCTATATTCAAGTAATTATATTTTTTATTTAATCACCACCATCCTCCCGTTTGGGTGCGAATTGATCCAATCAACAATCAATCAAAATTTCCAACAAGTAACCATTATTACTATATATAAATATTAGAACAACGTCTTATTGATTATCAACAATTAATCTTGAATTTGAATCTCTAAAGTTATTTAGTCAATTCTAGTATAAGGGTGGATACTCTTAATATTAAAAGATAGTTCCACCTAGATTTCTAAATAATGCTTATTTAATCATTCGATATCAAATTGTATATGTTTATTTGATAATAAGATAAATATCAATATATACATTTTAAGAATTACATATGTTTACATATATCAATAAGGACTTCCCTCCTATTTAAATTCACTCCATGAATTTATTCTTTTCATGGTTTTAGATTTAAACTCAATGTCTAAAAGAATTTACCTTAGAATTAACCAGATAAACTTTGCTACAATAAACTTATGTCTACCACAGAAGTGATGGCAACTCTTAAAGCACATACGATGTAATGGTAATATAAGAAGTTGCAAAATATGCCCACCTTATCTTTGTCTTGAGGAAATGAAGATCCTATGGCATCATTCATAGAATGAAGCAATATTAACTAGTTTTGGATATCAATATAGTAAATTTTATAAATCGAAGTCTCTATGACTTGGAATGTTGGCTATTATGTGTAAGAATATTCTCTGTAATCCCCAAACTTTCAACCACTATCAAAAAGGACAAAAAAGAATAAGAGCCCTAAAGACAAGAATATCATTCTAAGTAAATCCTCCCTTGATATAAAAACATTACAAGTATGTGATAAGCTAACTCAATATATATATAGATTATTTGAGGTAGAAGAGACACATCATTCACTCAATTCAAAGATTTCAAACATTCCCTTTGGGCCATTCCAAAGGAAGCAAAATGTGTATTTCCCATTCTTAGGCCTGAGCATTTATCTCACACATGCACATTGCTTGTATAAACTTGCAGAGGTTTCATATGGTACAGGAAGTCTCCACTATATTCATTAAAACCTAAAACCAAGGAGATAACATACCCAATTTGTTTGAGACATATCTTGTGAATTGACTAGGTCGACATGATTCGGTTCAAGCTTAAGATGAGAATTCAATTCCTCCAACAGTGGGTTGATGGGAACTCGATTTCAAGGACAAGTCAAATTCTCTCTGTTTGTTTTCGACAGTTATATATATGTCTGACTCAGAGATGATTTAACATTTATGAGGAATTTCGATGATTGAGGGTGTCATTGGGTTCCTTCTAATGCAGGGGAGATTAATAACGTGCTACCTTCCTGCTATGTGGATAGTCAAAAAATCAGGGTCTGATATTCTTAGAGGTGAGACTCATTAAAATATTTTGTGTTTCCATCTTTGGAACCGATTTTAAAGTTCATCAATGATACCAAATCTTTGATAGATGTTGTAGTTACATCAGCTCGATAGACTTGAATGCAAAATAATAGAGTAGTAAGTGGCAATCCTGATACAAGTCAATGTCGATCTCGCACAATTTTGTAATAAGTCAGCTTGCAGTTCATAGCTAGAAGGCGTCTATGTCTTAAACAACTGGAGTCTAACTCCCACAACGTTGCAATTTGCCACAAGCATCAAATCAAAGTGAGTTAAATGGAAAGTCATAATTATTCCTTATAAACACTTCAAAAGTACTAAATGATAACTCGCTACATAGGGGAATTGCGATATCCATTCCTTGCAATACGCACTCAACAAAGCTTTGTATGAGAAAAACAACCAAATGGAAGGAGCGAATATACTAGTTATTGCTAAAACAGATCTAAAGACTGTTCCTAAAACACTCAGGAAGTGAAGGAAGAGGGAAAAACTATACATTCACTTGTAATGTTCTATTCATTATTGTTGATGGATGTGCAACTAATGTTTATCTACTTTTTGTAGTGTATGAGACGACTATGTGAAGAACACAACATTGACATCCATGATCAAGATTTTAGTAGCATTCATGAAATTGGCACTACAAACAATCTAAGCAAATGAATAAACAATACAAATAATCCTTTGCTCGACAGACTCAAAACTTCACACCATAAGCCATTAATGATGTCTGCACTTCAGTCTATTCAAAATAAATGAAAATGTGCTAATTGTAAATGCACAATGTCCTGGTTAAAATGCCACGCGTTAACAGAAACACTAGGCGCAAAGACATGACTATATTAAAGAACATTACAAAGTCAAGAAATATTTTCAATAGCAACAAAACATTAGTAATTCGTTACATTAATTAGAATAATTGAATTAATTAAAAAAATACAAATCACAAAGAAAATGGCAACATCCAATGACAAAATTGCAAAGAAAAGGCCAAAATTGCCTTTTAATAAAATAATCCTGGAAACATTAGCATGGTGAAAAATTAACATTGCCAGCACGATTCCCGATGAATGCATTAATAGGCATGGGTGCAGTAAAAAATGTGCTAATAGTAAATGCACAATGTCCTCGTTAAAATGCCATGCATCAATATAAACACTGGGCATGAAGACATGACTATATTAAAGAACATTAGAAATTCTTGAAATATTTCCAATAGCAACAAAACATTAGGAATTCGTTAAATTAATTAGAATAATTAAATTTATTAAAAAAACATAGAACCACAAGAAAAATGGCAACAACCAATGTAAAAATTGAAAGAAAAGGCCAAAATTGTCTTTTAATAAAATAATCCTAGAAACATTAGCATGGCAAAAATTTAACATTGTTAGCATGATTCCTGAGGAACACACTAATAGGCATGAGCGCGGTGAAAACATTAGTCTCTCACCTATAAGGCAGGGACTAATAAATATTTATATGTGCATCTTAGGTGATGTGTTTAGCCATAAATATTTATTTGGATCCACTTGTAAAGTTGTGTGTGACATTAGTTAGATATTTAATGTGTGGGTTGCATATGAGAAAATATTTAATATTGAGAAACTTAGTACCAAAAAGTAAATGCTAGGGTGAATGTTTTTGTGTACTCATGGTTTTCAGGCACATGATTTTACCTTACCACTTGGTTATTTTTTGTGAACTTAATTATATAAAAGAAAACATGTGTTTAGTGCTTGAGGTTGGCTAGTGGGCTAGTTGGTTGTTTGGCTTGGCTATCATTCTATTGAGCTCTCTTATGAAGAGTGCATATGTTCAACATGACATGGGATGTGTGGATACATTCTTGGACACATGGAGATTGCATTAGAGGAGCTTGATGTTTTAAAGGTATTTATAGAGACTGTAAATGTAAATTGTAATATTTTCATTATTGAATAATACAATGAGTGTGGATGCTTTTAGAGATTGGATTTTTCTCTCTTAAGGGTTTTCCCAAGGTATATCTTGTGTTATCTTAATGTGTATCTTTTACCTTTATATATGATTATTCTATAAGCTTGTATGCATGTTTTTCTCTCATCAGATTATGTGGGAAATGGTTTGATCAACCTATCTTGATTTTCCTAACAAGTGCTATCAAAGCCATAGTTGTGTTTGAGGGATGTGAGAGATCTTTGTTTTGGTATAACCCTTGTATGAGTAGGTTCGCTATAAATTTGAAGCCATGAAAATGTTGGAGAGATTTCAAATATTTTAAGATATGTGATATGTTGTGCACATTGAAAAATACAAATTTTGGGTTTGTAAAATTGTGATATTTTTTTACAAATCTAGGGTTTGAAAATGACTTATAAAAAGGGGTTTTTGGGTGTTCATTATGAGGATTTTAAGGGGGGAGTTTCATAGATGATCCACTAGGACAATATTGACCTCACCATTAGATCTAGGAGGTCCAAGAGATGAAGATTGAAATAGAATTCAACATATTTTGACCACTATAAGAAAAATATTTTTTTGCCCTAAGCCTTGTTGTCTTATGGTCATATGGCCATACAATTCAATTGTAGTGAAAATTAAAATAACCTAAGCATGAAAAAATTAAATAATATTTTATGAAAAAATAAAAAATAATAATAGGGGGTCCACAAACCCCTTGTACCCTATGTAGATAGTGGGTACTACCTATGCCAATCAATTTGAAAAGGTAGTACAAGGTTGTCATCCCTACCAGTGGCTATCACTAGGATGATAGGGCTAACCCCCTAGCTCCAACCCTCAGTTGTATAAGCTTGCAATCAACCTCATAGGCTTCAAATTTTGAAATGAAAAAATAAATAAATTTAATTAAACCATTTAAATTATGCCACCATGTTCCACCTCATGTACCACCAACCCACCATCATTATTACCCAAAGAAATGTTGTAGTGCTACTTATTGACATCAACATGATGTCAGTTGTACAATTAGTCGTATGACCTGCACTTTGACTCCTCTTTAGCCTAAATTTAGAAGTTTTATTTTAGGAGGCATAAATTTCACCCATGGTGTTAGATTTTTTACTTTCAATAGTTTCATGAAATCTCTCTCCAAGCACTATATAGTGACCGTATAGATTCGGTTTCCATGTTTTACTTTTTTTTTCATATTTTGGTTCCATAAAGCTAGATATTTCTCTAGAATGATTAATTGGTCATAACTTTCATATACAAAATTGTATTTTCAATTTCAAATAGGTGAGTGGTAGTATTTGTAGAGTACTATAGAATGGATTAGGTAGTTTTTTCACTTGGATGAGTATAGAGAGGATTTTACTTGTTTGATCACTTGTAGGACCCTGAGATTCATGGTGTGATTTCATGAGAATCCAAATAGATTGGAAGGAAAAATATTGAGGGAGTGCATATTTTATGAGACATATGTGATGGTTTATCATATTATTAGATCGTGTGCTTCTTGATACAAGTTTACCAGTTTTTTATGAGTTTCTACTTTGATAGTGACAAGTACATAGGTTTTCTTACATTTCCTTATTATAGAATTACCATGATTAGATCCATCTTCTATATGATGCCAAAAAACCAACATAACATGCTTATAAACACTACCTTATGTGAACTTATAACAAAAATATATAAAATATAACATCACCATAAGATATCAGTAATGTGACACAAATCATTAACACAAGAGTATCATATAACATAGGATTTACATGGAGCAACCCTTGTGGGAAAAACTCCACCAAGAAGAGAGACAAAGTATATATTATCTTCAAATAATGAGATTGCAATACAACTAATTCCCTTCTCTTCTTTTTCTCCAACATGGAAGCACCTATGTACTTGTGAACAACCTCCTTATGCCAAAACATGTCCTTGTTCCTTAAAAAAAGCTCTACATTTAAATTTTGCTCATAGTTTCTACAACTAAAGAGCTGATTTTATAGACTTGAGAATACATCGTAAACCCCAAATGTGGCTCCCAAAGATGACCCTTCATTCCAAACATCCCCAACCCTTGGATTACCTCCTTAGAATGCAAAAGGACACCGATTTTGGCTCCAATACTTTCCACCCAACTTGGGCACCCAAACTTGGAAGATAAACATTACATTAAATGCAATAAAAGATGGAATACCAAGAGACACTTGTTTCCTCTTTCCAAGCACCCACTTGGAGAATACCAATAGTCACTCATTTGTCCTTTTCCTCATCTTTTAGTATTCCATTTTAGGCATCCACATGTGGGGAAAACAATATTAAATATGTATGTCCACAAGTCACCTTTACCACTACTAGTGGAACCCATCACCCCTTATGAATCTATTAAAAGCAATGGTAAGAATTAATATTATAAAATATTTTTCCAATTCACCCTAAATGCCTACTGACACTTTATAAGGATGATGGAACCATGCAAATACACCCATACATTGTAAATAAACCCATAGGAATCAAAAACAAGGGAAAAACATCCCTTAGCCAAACATGTACCATCTAAATCTTCACCATGCTCTTATGCTCCAAAAAGATGAAGGAATCAAATCTACCAAATATCTATTGGAGAGAAGCAATTTATATTGCATTCTACATACTTAACAGAGCACAAGCAAGGACAAATAGTTCAAAGACTCCCTATGATTTCTGGTATGGAAGAACCCCTACTGTGAAATATTTTAGTGTTTCGAATCAAATGATATATCAAAAGAGATGAAGAAATCTTAGGAAATTTTAATGCAAGATTTGATGAAGGAATCTTCCTTGGATATTCTACAAGAAGCAAGGCTTATGAGTGCTACAACAAGAGGTTGAAAATGATTGTTGAAAGTGCAAGTGTCAAAGTGGATGAAGATTTACACAAGAGTTCAATGATGATAGATGGAAATGAATTGGATGAGTCATATTGTAGAGAAGAATAGAAAGATGAAGGTAAGAAAAAAGAAGTGCAAGTTGAAGATGAAGAAGCTCTGGAAAAGATCCCTAAGACCCCTAAGTATGTATAGAAGAATCATTCAGAAGATCATATCATTTGTGACAAGAGTAGAAGTGTGTTGACAAGAAGAAAGGTTGATATAATAGAAGAACAAGTAAACTTATGTTTACTTTATAAAGTTGAAAACCAAACAATGATTGAAGCATTCAAAGATGAATATTGGATCAAGGCTATGGCGGAAGAATTGATGCAAATTGAGAAGAATCAAACTTTGGAATTTGTCCCAAGGCCAAAAAACAAGAATGTGATTGGACCTAAGTGGGTGTTCTAGAACAAGTTGAATGAGAGTGGAGAAGTGGTAAGAAACAAGGCAAGACTTGTGTGTAAAGGCTACTCACAAATGGAAGGAATAGATTTTGAGGAGACATTTTCTCCGATGGCAAGGATGGAAGCCATTAGGATGTTTTTGGATTTTGCAGCACATAAGGATTTCAAAGTCTATCAGATGGATGTGAAGTTTGCATTCTTAAATGGTGAGTTGGAAGAAGAGGTTTATATTGAACAATTGGAAGGATTTTAGTTATCAAATGATCCTAATATGGTTTGAAAATTGAAGAAGGCATTATATGAACTTAATAAATCTCCTAGAGCTTGGTATGCAAGATTGTATAGGTACTTATTGCAGCAAGGATTCAATAAAGGTACCACAGATAGAAATCTTTATTTCAAAGTTAAAAAAGATCAAATCTTGATTATGGTTGTGCATGTTGATGACATGATTTTTGGAGGTAATGAAAGCATGTGTGAAATATTTGTAGAAGAGATTAAGAAATATTTTGAGATGTCTATGTTTGGGGAAATGAATCTCTTCCTTGCACTTCAAAAATCAAACAAAGCAAGATATATTAATTTCACAATCTAAGTATGTCAAGGAAATGTTGAAGAAGTTTGGGATGGAAGACTCTAATCCGGTATGTACTCCTATGGTTACTGGTTGCAAGTTAAATAAGAATGATGAATCTCCTAAGGTTGATTGGAGCAAGTACAAATCAATGATTGGAGGTCTGCTATATCTAACTAATACTAGACTAGATATCATGCACATAGTTTTCCTTGTGGCTAGATTTCAAGAAGATCCTAAAGAGTCACATGTGGTATAAATGAAGAGGATATTCAAATATTTGAAAGGCACTCTGGAACATGGTTTGTGGTATCCAAAGGATACTAATTTTTCTTTGAATGCTTATATAAATGAAAACTAGGCAAGTTGTGTGGATGACATAAAGAGTACAAGTGGTGGTGCATTCTTTCTTGGAAGCAGGTTGGTGTCTTGGCTAAGAAAGAAGTAGGATTCAGTGTCATTATCTATTGCAGAGGCATAATACATTTTTGCAAGATCATGTTGCACACAAGTGTTATCGATGAAGAAAACTTTGAAGGATATCAAAGTGGTATATGATGAGCCTATTTCTATCTTATGTGATAATACAAGTGTTATTAATATTTAAAATAATTTAATAATGCATCCAAGTAAAAAGCATAGTTCAATCTAATATCACTTTTTGAGAGAGAAGGTTGCAGAGAATGAGGTGAAGTTGGAGTATGTGCCTACTAAGGATCAAGTTGCAGATATCTTCATGAAGGATCTTCCTAAGGATACTTTTGAGTATCTCTAAGAGAAGTTCGGGGTTATTGCCCCTCCTTTCAATTAGATGCATAAGGATATGCATTAGTCCAATGGATCTCAAGATTCATTCTCTTGTTTTGGACTAATGTTGGTAGCTACCTCTCAGGGGGAGTAGGTTGTAGCATTGTTGGTTGTTGCAGTTAGGGAGAGCAATTGTTGTAATTGTATGGTATGAGCAGTATTTTTTGATTGATGTAGTATGTTGTAAATGGGAGTATGTAGGAAACAGAGTGTAGTAAAAGGTAAGGTAGTTGTAGAGCACTTGTTGTCCCTTATAAGTTTTTCCTTTGGGGGAGAGAGAGTATGTGTGATTGATGTCAAAGGGGGAGAGAGTTAACTAAAAAACCTTGTGAAGTAATGGGGAGAAAGAGAAAGTGTAAGGGACTAGTATGCACTAATGTGCAGTATATGAGTTGGTGATCAGAGTTGTTAATGTTTTGTTGTTAATGGTTTTTCCATGTGTTGCCATCAATGAAAAAGGGGGATATTGTTGGAAGTATGGGTAGCTTGTGTGTTGTCATTGATTTCAATAGTTCTAGGTTGTTTCATTGATGTCAACAGGTCTATGGAGAGATTGTTGGAAGTTTGTGATGATGCTTTGATTGGTTGCATTATGTTGTCATTAGTAGTATCATTGATGACAACCTCTAGTGTTGCTTTGATGAGCATATATTGGTGATGTTCAAAATATTGCATGGTTGAGATGCTAAGAAGGTGTTCCAGATGATGAGAATTTGTTTGTGGTGCTTGTTTTCTAAGTTCTTTTGAGAAAATTTGAATAAAAGAGGGAACAATGTGGTGAAGAGTGTCTAGTATGATAGAACGGTGTTCATTTTTTTGCTCTGCATTTCTTCATGGTTGAAGATCTTCCTATGTAATTCAGATATATTGATCAGAGGTGTTCAGAAGTGTTATATCCAAAGTTTTAGGTTCTAGATCATTGTGCAAAGAAAGTTGTGTTCACTAGTGTGAGAACTGTGAAAGCAGTGTTTTCTAGGAGAAATGGGTTTACTCTGCATTTCTTTGTAGTTTGGTTTTTGATCTTGCAGATTTGAGGGTGTGCTTATATTGCTCAATCTATCCTCAATTTGAGTTGTTTGTGTTTTGGTTCTCTGCAAGGTTGGATTCAAGTGTTGTGTGTGGAAGGTTAGTTGGTTGTATAAAATGAATATGTTCTAGTGTATGATGTTGTGAAGGAATTGTTGGATTTTAGGATGTTGATGGAATATTCTAGATTTTGTTAAAGTGTTGTGTGTGTTTCGTTAGTCATCTTTGGATCAAAGGAAAAGTGTACTTAATTGTTTAATGGTGTTAACATAGGTTTGGCTGACCTTGGGTGTTTACACTAATTGTGGATATATTTAAATGTTTGTGGAAGCATGGTGTGGTGTGGATGAGTGGATTTGGGTCTAAGTTAAGGTTTGTTGTGGTTTTCCTTCATTTCTTTCCATCATGGTAATGTTTTGGTGCCGACGTAATTTGAATTTACATGTTTGAGGTGCATAGATAACCTTGTGAATTTTTTTCAAGGTTGAAGACGATATATATGTGTGATGATTTGATGAAGTGTGCAATGTGATGTGCAAAAGTACGAAATGCAGTGTGAGCTTTAATGCCTAAGACTACTAGAAGTAGTGAGCAGAAGGTGTCTACATTATATAGAGAGTGTGAATGTTCTGATGAAGCAGTGGTGGATCTTTTTGTTGCTCTGAGATAGATTTATCATTCTAACATTCTTCTTTCTACTTCTTTCTAATGTGGTAGTGATCCCTTCTTTACTTTTGGGCAGTGAGCCCTCCGGAAGTGAGCCTATTATATTGGGAGTTGCAATTACTTTATATTGTGAGATAATCCTCACTGTGGTCTTTCCATTCTTGGGTTTTCCACGTAAATTTTGTGTTCTCATGTGTTTGGATGTGTTTGCATTACTATTTATCATGTTTACACTTTGCTAATTCATAATAAGGGTTGGATGGTTGTTAAGGGTTTTAAGGACTAATACAGATTTGAATGTTAATGAGGGTTTTGATGTTTTAATGTACAACTGATTCACCCCCCTCTTAGTTGTCTTGTGCATTCAACACTAGCCCTATGACCAAATTGATTACAAGCATAGCAATAACCATAAAAAATGAGGAATACCTAGTCATAGCATTTCTACTTGCAAGATGAGGACTTCTTGAATTTTTCTTCTTCAAGTCTCTCACCCTTATTAAACCTTTTGCATTGTCTCCCTTTGTTTTATGCATCTTCCTTGAATTTTTAGAGATTGACTTATTATTCTTCTTATCTTTTGAAGGCTTCTTTTCTCCTTTAGCTTTCTTCACCTCAGCAGTGCTTATGTTTGATTTTGCATCTCCAAAGGCATTCTCTTTAGAATATTTAGTGCAAGCCTTCTCCTTCTTTGTTTTAGACTTTTCTTCTGCTTTGAAGTTATCATATAAGTTTGCAGATGTACTAGCTATAGGAATTTTTCCTTTTTCAAAACCAAGACCATATTTTTATTTTGATAACTTTTGTGAGTTAATCAACTCATCAAGAATTTTAGAGCCTCTTTTCAGCTTCAAACCTTTTTCTATTTGTTCTTTAGCTTTTTCCAGTTCTTTTCTCAAAGTCACAATTTCTTCTTCTAACTTCATGCATTCATTAGATTTAGATTGTAGTTCAAATTTAACTACATCTATTAATTTAGCTTCTTCAACTTGTCTTTAGGCTAACTATGATCTAATTAGATTCTTCAAGCCTTTTGGACATATTTTCAATTTATTTCTATGCATGCTTCTTTTGCTTTGATTTCTCCTTTCCCAACCTTCCAATCTCATCTAGAGCATAGATGATTTCACCCTCTAGATCCACTTCTCCTTATTCTTCACCATTAGGATATTTAACTTCTTCCTTTTCTTGATGGTCAAAATTTCATCCTAATGCCATGATAGGGTTTCATCTCCCTCAACCACAAAGGAACAATAATGGTCATCATCTGAGCTATCACTATCACTAGATGAATCACTTTCTTCCCTTGTGTTTAGGATCTTCTCATTTTTAAAGTTCTTCTTGGAGAAGTAGGGTTTCTTCTTTTTACTATCCTCTTCTTGCTTAGTGTTATCCTTTTCGTTATAAGAGAATTTAGTAGAAAAATGTCATATCTTACCATAGCTAAAGCATTTAAAGGGTAACTTACCTTTGTACTTTCTAGACCCTCTTCTTAATCTTTGGGAAAAGTTAGCTTCTCCTTCATTAGTCTTCTTAGATCTAGATGTAGATGTTTCTATCTTTTCCTTTCTGGCTACTTTGAATGCAGCTTCTCTCTTGGAGGTATCTACATTACCAGTTCTCATCTCATATTAAGTTAAGGTGCCATGTAACTCATCAAAAGTGAGTTTATCTAGATCTCTTGCCTCCTCTATTGTAAATATTTTAGAGTGATACTTGGATGGTAGTGACAATGACAGATTATTTCATTTCTTCTCCAAGACCTCTAATTGCATTGACTATCTTGTCTACTTTGAGGAGGTAGTCTGTAATTCTCTCTTCATCATTCATCTTAAGACTCTCAAACTTGCCTTTGTAAGTTTGTAGCTTGGATTGCTTTACCTTATCATCACCTTCATAGGTGCTCTTTAATTTTCCCCAAATCTCATGGGTTGTTTGACAGTGAATGACTTTGACAAATTATAAATTTTCCAATCCACAAAGAAGTGTATTCTTAGCTTTTTCCTTTGATTCATATGCTTTCTTACCAACCTAATTAGTGGGAAGTGTAACAAGAATAACATAAGCATTTACCATAGACATCTAGACATCAAACCCTAAAGATGACAATTAGGCTTCCATCCTTATAATCCAAAAGGTATAGTTTGATCCATCAAAGAGAGGTGCTTTTTTTGAGGAAAAACCTTCTTGACTAGCCATTTGTGTTCACTATCCAAGATCTACCTGAGCTAATTAAGCTTCTCCAAACGAACCAAAGCTCTGATACCAATTTTTAGAACACAACTATATACTGAGAGGGGGGTGAATAAGTAGAGTTAAATAAAACTATTCCTTTAAAATATCTAATGAAAACATAGAAGTACATATAGAAATCACACAAATTTAGATAGACATAACACTAGGTATACATGAAAAATCCAATATGGGAAAAACCACGATGAAAATAGCTCCTAGGATCTACTGTCCTAATCCATACTCACAATAAAAACCTCACAGGTTACAATGTTTAAGGGCACCAACCCTAAGGAGACACCAATCCCCTAATTTAAGAGCACCTACTCCTTAACTAGGCAGCAACTCAACTTTCTAATGGCACTAAACAATCAAATTTTCAATAAGATTTATGGAGCTACAACTCCTGATTACAAATGATTCAAATGAATCCAATTCTATGTTATAGACCTATTCTGCAACTACTCATTTTCCTTTTCTCTACTATTGATTCTTCATCAACATACCTCTCCTCTCTTTTTCTTCACCTTTATTGTATTCTTCTCATCACACTCTACTACACACAAAATATGTATCCTAGATGATATCATCTTTTATTTAATGTAAATATCTCTTCTTTTTTTGTTTACACCATTTTCATCATTCTGCTAGATTCGTCTCATTTTTCTTTGATGACAAGTCTTCTTTTTCTCGAGTCATCCACCACTACCACACATATCTCTATAATTTTCTATTTTTAGCATATACCAAACCCTAGATCTAATAAACATTAAATGATCATTCTTGCATGATTGATCTGGTATCAAATTTTATAGCCATATGTGCCTTAATGTTGTCGGCCATAACTTTTGACCTCCAATATAAATTCAATCTGGAGCAATTGTGGTAATAAATTTTGTTCACTATGTCGAATTCCATCGCTTGACTGAGGATTCCACTGCATGACCATTGAGAGAATCAAATCTTTGAATTTTGGGTGTAGACATAAAATTTCACACCATGATCCGATAGTCTTCATTAATTTGCTTCATCTTTAAAACTTGTTTGTTCGATTAAATCTTCTTTGAATATGTTTCGCTGATCTCTATCGCATACTATTTTCTTAGCACATTTTTTCTTTGCACTTGAAGAATAATATCTACGATGTATGGGAACTATGTGATGCAATTATTGATTGCCACCTATCATTATTCTATCCCTTAGCACATTCTCTCATTGTGCTCAGAAACTAAAGATGTGATGTTTAGTGTCTTTGTGTTGTAATCATCTTCAGACACTTGTCGTCATTTCACACTATCTCATATAATTCTATGTTAGAATGAATTAGAAATGCAATATTTCATCAAGTATTGATCTCTAACATCTTTTTCACTATCGATCGATCTTAGCAAAGAAGAGAGACTTAAGCTTGGTCCCACTAGACATGTGGTAAGATTTCACATTTTGATAGAAAAGAGATGACATCGACCAGCTATCTTTTCGGGAACATGGGAGTTGTCATATCTTCAATCGCTAATCACCACCATTGATCAAGCTAGGATAAAGTATTAAGCATCAAAATTAGGAGAAAATTAAGATTTCCAAATACTCTGTCGAGTCGATGATCACTAGGAAAAGGCTCTAGTTGTGCAATGACATTGTAGGCTCAAGACATAACTTAAGCGACTAGAAACCACCTACCAACATTCAACAATTAACTTAAGTGACATTGTAGGTTCAATACTTATCACCTGGACCTACGGATCATACATTTGATATGTACTCAAAAAACCCATATCATATCTGCTATCAATTTCTTCCGCAATCCTCTAAAACTAGTATCTACTAAATAATGACAACTTTTCTTCACAACATTGTAATGTTTTATGCAATTTTGTAACTTTTGCAAAACATGATGAAAGATGCTTTTCTCTCCAAAAATATTCATAATTTTTCCTGTGACTGATCCTTTGACATCAATGACTGCCATGACTACCCTGTAATTTTTTTGACATAAATGACAATAATATTACCAACAAACTCATGGTGGGTTATTTCCTACACATCATAAACATGAAAAACATAATTATATTTAATAGCAAATAATTCATAGGAGAAATGAGACTTTTCAAATTTTAAAACGTCAAACATTTCACTTGGCTAAGACCATATATCCACATTTCCTTCTTTAAAAAAATATTTATGGTCAATAATAACTATAGTTGGTTTAACATGCATACATCCTTCAATTTGTACCATTATCTTGCACCCTATAATTTCTTGCATGTTAAGATCACAAAGGTAAGAGTCTTCATTATTGAAACATGACATACACAAAAAAATTCTTGTCGAATTCACTCGAATGTAAGGAAAAAAAAATATTTAATAAAAAAAGGACTCTCTTGTTTTAGCCTGTATTAACTTTTATTACTTTCAACATTTGAAAGTTAGGTTTGGACTTGTCATAGTCTAATGATTGATTGTTTGATTGAGAAATATAAGAGGACACTTTGACTGCCCCAACCATGAAAATTTATTCATCTACCATTCTGGGATATCCCTTTGTGTTGGTACAATTGAGTTGATCCTATGATATGAGTAGATTACCTTGAGAAAAAGGAGACTTATTTCCACCTATTGGAGTGTCAACTATCTGGTCCTTGCTGCTATTGACTGATAGAAATTATGAAGAAGGGTCACACATTTTATTTTGATTATTGTATTGAAGGGGTCACAAAAACATTACTCATTCATTTTTTCATTTGTTGTACTTTCTACACTTTTTGTTATTCTTGTCTCTAAATCTACTACAATGTCTACTCATTGAACATTCTCAATGATACAGTCTTCTAATTCTTGACTCTCCATTTCCTGTAAATCCTCTATAAGGAAGGTAGGGGACTTTGTGCTAACTGCTCTAGTTTTCCCATATGTTCTTTAACTTGCTTGATTGCATCTTGACATAGTAAACATGTGAATTTTGAGTGTGAAACATTATGTACTCTCCACCAATTAGGTAGCAAGAGGTCCTCCAAACATACCTTATTCCCAAGACTAATTTGATCATTCATGAACTTTGTAATAAACTCTATATATCCTTCCAATGTTGTAATTTCATCATTTGTAGAAGAAGCTTCAACTAACCCTACACACTCTTTAGGTTTTTGCACTTCTCAAAATAATTTTTTCTTTCCACAACCATATCCAATCTTGTCAAAAATGACAAACACTTCATTTCATCTTGGTTGGTGGTATGATGTATCCTACATCAATCTAATAAAGAAATATGAGACACATTCTAAGGGTATTATTTTCTATTCAAAGCTTCTTGAAACTATGGAATGTCAACCTTATGATTTTCTATGCAACAAGAGATACCAAATTGTTGCCTATCCATCCACATCTTTTTTTTTGGTTTTTTTTTTTTTTGATTTTCAAAATATAGAGAGATCTATCATATCTCATATTTACAACTTGAAATCTCATTCACTTTCCAAATCATCATTTGTCTTCCCTCCTTCCAACGCCATTTTTGTTGACAAGTATTTTTTCACATAACAACATAGACAGAATATAAAGGATTATGTCTCTCTTGAAAGGAAATCTAACCTTTAAGACTCAAAAATATTACCCCTTTGTAAAAATGACTCAGTGGTTTATTGTTTTGTTGTTTGAAAATGCGCCTTACAATTACCTAGTTGTAGTTTGATAAATAATGGTTTTTGAATGGTTTGAACTTAATATTAAACCCTAACTAAATTTCTAGATATGGGATCTAAATATAATATTCAACATCTAGTTTTGTAATTTGGGTGATTCTTTTCTTTCTAAACTAACTTAAATCTTGTAAATAAAGGTCAAAAGATAGGGTAAGAAGATATTAATTTAAGAAACCCTAAGTAAAATGAAAATAATGATCCAATGCTTTAATAGATGGATCTCCCACTAAAACCAATTCCTACTTAATTAGATATTAACTCACAATGCCACAAAAACAATGCAATGTTCAAGGGTAATGGAAGATTTTCAAATGAAAATTAATAGAAATACCCAATTGTGGGTAACTTAAACAAATATGCACAATTGAACTAATATTAAGTAAGGTTTAGACTAACCATGAAAATCAACATACAATCATTAAGCTACAAATGATATGAACCATATATCTATCAAATATCTTCACACTTCATCATCATTATAATTGAACTATATCGAATATTGAAGAAAAGGAACTATAAAAACATAAGAAACCACAAATAGAACACAAAAGTTCAATTCTTTTCTTGTATTGATTTCAAATATCTGGTTACAATAATTCCAGTTTCAACCTTTACAATGAGAGAACATTTCCTTTTATAAGAAAGGACAACAAAACCTAGGATATATTCAATGGTGGAGATTACCTCAACACCAAGGGTCAAGATTACTTTGGAATTCAATATTTGGAATGCATTAAATATTACTCTTTCATCTCCAACTAAATTAGTTACAATATTTATTGGAAAAAAATTGATATCGTAAAGGCACCTTTGCAAAATCACAGCTGACACATAGCTAGCATAGATCTAGCATTAAATTCTTGAAATATCATTTAATTCTGGTTCACTTTCAATTATATCTTTTGTTACAACTCCCCTATTTTGAGGAAATAAAACTGTATAGAAGTGAATTTTCACTCCTTATGCAAATTCCCCTTTTTCCTTTCTCCATTTTAGAAAACCAAGTTCGGAGGCTAAATTCCACATAAGCATGTTGCCTTTGCTCCACTTAGCACTTGTTTTGAGTTTTGGTGGAGGAATTTCTATCAAGGATTCTCAAGCGGCTTGCTTATGTCCCTAGCAAATTCTTACGATTGGAGCCTGTAGAGGTGTTACACTTCTCATTGGTAGTCAAATTGTCACACCCTCTTCAGCTGACTAACCCAAATATGATCATTTTCTTCATCTTTCCTTCAAATTCCCTCCTTCTACATGCATTTCAACTTCTTCACAATCTCTTTGCATCCTTCTAGCATTCAACTTCAAGCATTCTAGCAGCACTCTTCTGCTCCATAGCAGCAACAACATCACTCCATCAATTTAGTAGAGCAAGTGTGGGACAACACTATTGCAGCAGAGGCTTGAGTACTCTCATTTTCTCCCCCATTATCCTTGAGTTCTCTTGGTGGAGGTGGTAAGCTTTCCACTCCTCTCCTCTATTACTTGGTTGAGTAATTACATTTACTATTTTGTAGTGCTTTAGTGTTCTTTATTTCATTTCCTTCTTTATCATGCTTTTTCTCCATTGTTGCAAACTTGGTTGTCTGTGGAGGTGGGAACACCAAAGCGAGGGTTTGACTAAGGCAGGCCCTTTAACAGCTCCAACCAAATTTTCCTCTTCTTTTTGTGTAGGTGGACGTGCTTCTGGGAGCTAGCTAGCAAACGAATTCTTTTGTGAGATTATTCTTGCCACCCTAACTCTTGTGTATTTACTTTATCATATTAGAGCATATCTTGTTTACTTCATAGCATTGTTTTGGCCCTTTAGAAGTAGTTAGCTAGGATGTTAGCCTATTTCCTAGAGTTTAACCTTGTCTCTTTAGTCCTTTGGTTGTACGGATGCCAACGCACTTGAGAGATGACAACATAGTGCAATGTCATCCTAAGACCACACTTTCGTCCTCAGGAAGAGAGCTTCCTAAGGCATAGTGTTGAACCCAAAAATTGGCTTGCCTTGCCCCGTTCTATATTTTAGGTCAGTAAGGTGATTGAAGGACCTTATAGTTCTCATCATTTTGGTCCTGCATTTCCTAACACACCATTAAGCTGAGGTAAGTTAGGGAAGCCTTCTTCTCTTAGCTCTCTATGACATGGGGCCTTGAACGTGGTTGGTCCCCCTCTCTTACATTTTTGGTGAACCCGACGTGAACCAACATTTGTTCATCCATGTTGGTGTTGAGGCTTGTCCCGTGTACTTCATGACTATTGTATTCCTAAGTGTTGTGAAGGTTTATGAGCATCACAACCCAGTCCACAATTTTTGCATATATTGTCAGGAGAAGTATAAGACACCTCTTAATGGAAAGGACAAAGGTCACTACTGGTTTCTCTATAGGCCTTTTCTTTGGTCCTATCGTTAGTCTGGCCACACAAGAGTAGTTTTCAAGGGGCGAGGTAGGATTCTCTAACAAGACCGATCACATCCCCACTCCTCTTGCGTCTCCTACACCATCATCAGTGGATGAGTATGAGGTTTTTCAAATCACTTTGAAATATTTCTTTGTCCTTAGTAAAGGGTTGGGTGCCTTAGAAAATCACTTGGAAAGGAACCCAAAGATGGCTAGGGCTGCTCGGGTCATTAGTGAGTTAAAGTATATGATTGGAAAAGATCGAACAAGCTTGGAACTCTTGGTTAGTCTTACTAGTCTAATAGAAGTGTACGCTCCTTCAAACATTCCTAGCATTATGTGAGGAGCCACTTTTGAAGATTATGAGGGACAGTTAGGAGTATTGATGCCTCCCACATTTTTCTACATGGTCGGCATGGTCCCTTTTGTCTCCAAAAAACCTAAAACTATCAAAGTAAACAAGGTCCCCTTGGGATTTAGCTTCACCCCTCCTATCACCTCTAGTGGTGGAGGATTTGGTAGTGGTAGTGGATTTGGCAGCAAAGATGGTGCCAATGGAAGTGGTTCTGGTGAAGGTCATGGTGGTGGCTTTGGAAGCGGAGGTTCCAACAAAGGCCCTACTAGTGGCGGTGGCTCTGGTAGTGGTTTTGGCGGAGGTCACACCGGTGGCAGTTCTGGAGGTGGCTTTGGTGATGGTTCTGTAGGAGGTTCCTCTAGCCCTCTATCTTCTAATGACCCTATTTTGAACACCCTTCTTCATAATATGGGCAAGATGCAAAGCCAGTTGGCAAGTCTCTCCCAAGTTTCTGCCCAACCTATCTTTCAACCCTTCTTCCGTCATAGCCCATTGTCAGTTGCAATTCTAAACACTCCCTTCCCTCAAGGAATGGAGATCCCTAAATTTGAAAAATTTGGTGGTAAAGGGTACCCACAGACACATGTGTCTGCCTTTAATGCCTTGTGCACAGATTTCTTCCACCATGATAATGGAAAAACTGTTTCCCTTATCACTTAAGGATACAACACTAGAATGGTGTTGTTCCTTGCCTAACAATTCCATTCTCTCATTTAACCAACTTTTAAATCAATTCCTTAGACAATTTCAAGCTAATATCGGGCCGAAGATGGCCTTCTTAGATCTCATCTGATGTAAACAAGAAGACAACGAAAAAATCATTGATTTCATAGCGCACTATCAAGTGCTCCTTTCACAAATCTCATATCATTTTCCCAATTATGATGTACAAAAGGTGTTCATAGGGAACTTACAAAGGCCCTTGCAAGAGAACTTCACCCTTATGAAGTATTTGTAGACACATAAATTATCCTGATTGATATCATGCACTTGATTCTAATTCACTAACTTCAATTCTTCCTTAATCACGTCCACACTAACCAATTAATTGAATAATCTTTATTTAATTAATTTAATTTCCTCCTTAATCATATTATTTCATCAAAATTCCTCTTTGATTAAATAAATCAACTTTATTTAATTAAATCCTAATGTTCTTCATTTAATTAAATAAACCAACTTTATTTAATCCCAATGTTCTTCATTTAATTGAATAAATCATTTTATTTAATTAAATTTATCTCCCAACTATCCTCTCATTTGATATAAATAAATCTAAATATCTAAGTCAAATGTCAAATCAAACTAACTTCATCTAAGTTAATTAATCCTAATTAACTCCTAACACTAATTCTCCATTCCTCTAGCTTTTGCAAGTTGCACATGTAAATAATTTATTTGATTTATTAATTCCTCCTATTTTCATTCAAATGTGGCATATTCTTGGAATATTTCACTTATTTGAATTCTCCCTCCCAAAGGACTTTTTTCCTCCAACTTGGCATTAAAGGATCTTACATGTCCTCTCCTTGAGTCAGCTTGGCATTAAAGGCACTTACATCCCCTCTTGTGCAAGTCACTTCTTCAAATTCAAATTCCACTTGCATGCATTTAACATGCACATTGTTCAAAATGTGTTCCACTCTCCTTCATTAGCATGTTGACAAGTGGCACAATGCCATTGGTTGAAATGTTAATCCCACATCCATCCTATTCCTCATTCTTCAACTCTTCTTCATTATAAATAGAGGCCTTCTCTATTTGATTTGGCATCCACAATCCATGTAATATCATTATGTTCATTTGAATCCACGATCATTCACAAGTTAGTGCAAGGTTATTATAGTCATTTTGAATTCAAAGTATCTATTTTCATCCACATTTCATCCATGTTTGCATATAATTTCATCATTCATAGCTAGGTTATTGGCATTTTTCATCAAGGATCACACAATCATCATCAAGCTTATCAAGGAATTGGGAAAGGGATTCTTTCCACATCAAAGAAGCACCAATTCCCCCATGGGATGCTGGTTTGAGCATTTTGAATAAGATTTCATTAGCTTTCATTTGATATTTTATCTTGTTTTCTTGTTCTTGTGTTTGGATGAATTTCATGGGGAATGTTTGGTTTAAACTTGTTTGAGGACTAATGTTTACTCGTTTGTCCATGTTTGAGTAGGTTTAGGAAAATCCTTCTACAGTATCCTTCTTTCGCACATTTGTGTATAGCCCTACAAGAGTACCAATAGACAGTTGTTCAGTTCAAGGGATCCTCCTCGCGCTCCCGTTTTGAGGGAAAGTCCATCGTATCAATCTCTGGGAAAGGTAAGGTTGTTACAAATGTAGTAGCCATTGTTGATGACAATAGCTTCAGACATAACCAAAATTTCACAAAGTTATCAGAATCTTATTCTTCTATCCTACAAAAGTTGTTGAAGGATAAGATTGTAACCTTGTCAAGTCCTAAGCCTCTTAAGGAGCCTTTTCCTAATTGGTATGATGGGAGCACTTATTGTCAATACCATCGAGTTAATGGACATGATACCAAACACTGTAGGTGGCTACGTCATGAGATACAGGACCGCATCGAGGATGGTGCTATTCATCTTGATGGGAGTAAACAGAATGCTAACAAATTAGTGGTGAAAGATAATAGTGAATTGTAGATATACACGGACCCGTTTCCGTCACATTCTACTAACATGGTTATTGATCCCACTAATTTTTTTACTCAACTCGAGGCCTATGTTAACATGGTCACAGTGACTTCTACTACTCTACCTGCACCTTTTTCGCTAGACATAATATTCATGTTGCAAGACTTTCCCTTAAACAACAAGCCCTCTCCCCTCTACATTCTTTCTTGCCTCAATGGTAACATTGTGATGGGGGTCTTGGTAGACCCTGTGAGCTGTGTGAATTTCATTATAGAAGAAAAATTAGTATTGAATTCATTACAGAGGGAAGAATATGAAGAAACAAAATCTACCATCTGTATGCATGATGGTATGTGTCTTAAACCATATGGATCGATAACTTTTTCCATCCTTGTTGGACCTAGGGATGTTGACATGGTTTTCAATGTTATTCTGAAGTCGTATTTATTCAAATTGAAGCTAGGCATACCCAAGCTAGCTTCCATGAATGGAATCACCCCCATTGTTCACAAATGTTTAAAATTTTCCCACAAAGGTGTCATACATGTAGTGCATGACACTAGATACGAGTCCTTGGTGTCTCATGGTGGGCATCCATTGGATCACTTTTGGCCCACCCTAATCAGTATGCTTCCTCTGAGAATGGGCCTACTTTATAAGAATTATGTGAAGTATAATATTGGGGGAAAGGGATAGCCGAAACTAACCCTTCCTATGACACAACAGTCGATCGCCTCCACTTCCCAAGAGAAGGAGAAGCCTGCATTGATCACTCCCCCTTCCCAAAAGGGAAAGGATAAGTCCACATCATCTCCCTCTCCTTCCCATAAAGGAAAAGAAAATATTTTCTTTTCCTGGATTGCTTCATCCTCTCCCCTTTCTTGGGAGGAGTATTGGATGAATTAGCCCGACGGCTATCCGCTAAATCCGATGATACCTCCTTGGTGCAAGCCCAAGCTCAGGAACTCGAATCTACCCAATGAATACCCCAGACCATGGTACTACTTATATGACAGAAAGAAAGGTTCCCAAAGGGAATTTGATCCATGGACTCATACTGTTCCTACTCCCAAAGCAGTGAACGGGAAGAGGCCCACTGCCAAGCCACTTGAGCAGACTCCCCCACTACTTCTCAACCTGCTTCTCCTGCTCCCATTCAGGATTTTTTTCCTCTGCTAGAGAAAGTTGTAGTGTACATTAGCATGGTTGAGTAAGAGCTTTATGTTCATTCACAACCTTCAGCCTCTAGTTCAAAGAGTTGTAGAAATAGACTTGTGCACGAGCGCAAGCATCGATGAAAAGCTCTTTTGGTTGAGCAGGTAGCCTAATAGAGGAAGGAAGAAGAGACAACCGCCCCTACTCCAAGGTCTCCTACAGTGTCTTCCTCTCCCCTTCCCTTTGCTTCCCTTCAGTCTAGTTCTGCATTGCTTCTGGCTTCCACTGTGAGTACGAATGTGCCTGACCCCAAGGGGGTATAGGTGTTCATCTCTCCTTCGGTGGAGCCACCTTTGCTAATGTCCTTTCTGGATGTCCTGCCTTTCCTGAAACCTGTACATATGACTAACACCTTGGTCGTATCTACTACGGTTCTTTCCTCCTCTTCCTCTACACCTCTTTCCTCATCTATGGGGAGCTCACATCCCCTAACGAAGTAGGAAGTGGAGGGTAGTTCCTCCTACAATAAGGAATTTAAGAGGATCCCACCTTCTTCACAAGGTGGTCTCGTGCTGACTTGTTTTGTCCTAGTGATAGAACCAGTCCCAGCTTCCCCTGAGTTCATCACCGCTCCCGAGTCGTTCGGCAAGCCTAGTGGTGAATTTCAGGTGTAGCTTGCCTCGTCCATTGAAGTTAAACATGACGCTCTGGTAGGGTGCACGTTTAACTCTATGTATGAAGTTTCATCCTTGTCAATGATCTTCTTAAAATCACTAACCCTAGCTCCACAAGAGGTTGATGGAGAGCACCTTGTGGGTCCCTCTTCCTTAGGCGCCCTTGTTATGGGAGGGTCGGATGCTCCTCCTCTTAACATCCCACCACTATAGGTTCACCCTCCTTCCCCCTACGATGATCTAGAGTGGGAAGCAAACAACCTCTTGGTTTATCAATGTTAGGAGGAAGCCTCTTCTTCATCTTTAGATTAGATGTGTGTGTGTGTATCATTATGTGTTCCCCTGTGATCGTGTTATGTGTTCTTGGATGACCCTTATCACCCCTCTTGGTGCTTGGATGTAGGCGTGGTTTTTTTTTTCATAAACCTTCCTCTATTTGTATCATCATTCTTCCATGTTTGTGCTTGATTTTCAATAAACTAGGGATGATGCAAAGTGTTGGGGGAATTTAGGCTTCCCTTCCATGTTGACCCATTTTTAATTTTTACTTTGTCTTCTCATGCATTCTTCATGGTCTGAGATAGTAGGGGGTTGATGATAGTTCATTTATATACTATTACTATACATATATATATATATATATGTATATTTATGAGAAATTTTGACCACAAAATATCAGGCTACCCTAATTCCCTCTGTTGTGTTCCCTTTCCTTTTTTATTTCTCTTTATCTTTCTCTCTTCTTTTCTTGAGTTGTCCCTCTTATGTGTGACAATGCCACTTCTTCAACATTTCAATTTTTAGAAAATGCATTCATTTCCAATGAATCTTTTCTCAAAAATATTCACAAACCTTTCTTCAGAATCGCATTCTCAACTTGGAACCCTAACGGAACATGTTTCCTTCATCATGGGTTCATAAATAAAGAACTTGAAAACCTTCCTCTAAAGTGGGAACAACTTTGACCTTCCCCTCACACAGGGGCATATTCTTCCTTTCGAATTCCTTGATGAAGTGGACATATTTCAAAAGGATCCCTTGATGATGGATCAATTTGAGAAAGAAAACATCTCCTTTCAAACAATGTGTCTCTTGAGTGGACCCCTTCTTCACGACAGGTTCCCGAGGGACCCCTTTGAAAGTCTTCCAATTTGTCGATGGTTTGTGCAACTGTCTGCTTACTTGCCTACATGGCCACTTTTTGACTATGTGGAGTCCACTTTCCTAGGTTTCCTCCATGCGAGAGATCTTGGGGGATACCTCCCTGTAGGTCTGAGAGCCTATAGGGTGCTTTGTTTGAGCTTCCTCCATGTGAGAGATCTTGGGGGAAGCTTCCTTATAGATCTGCGGGTCTATAAGGAACTTTCTTGGGTTTCCTTCATGCAAGAGATCTTGAAGGACACCTTCGCTACAGGTCTACAAGTCTATAGGGAATGTTCCTGGCTTGCTCCATGTGAGATATCTTGGGGGACACTTCCTTGCAAATCTATGAGTCTGTAAGGTGCTTTCTTGAGTTTCCTTCATGCAAGAGATCTTGAAGGACACCTTCCATGTAGGTTTGTGGGCTTGTAGTGCATTTTCCTGTCTTCCTCCATGTGAGAGATCTTGGGTGATGCTTCCTTGTAGATCTATGAGTCTGTAAGGCACTCTTCTAGGTATCCTCCATCTAAGAGTTCTTGGGGGACACCTTCATTGCAGGTCTATGGGCCTGTAAGGTGCTCACTTCATGGGGCTTCCTTCATGTGAGAGATCTTGGGGGTTTCCTCCTTGCAAGTTTGTGGACCTGTAAGATGCTTTCTTTCTTTAGTTTCATAGTTTTGAGAAGCTATGAACTCCTTTGCTTACCCTGCACCTTCAGGTTTATCAGATCATGGTCAATATTGATGGGTATTTTTGCACTTCTCAACACAGGTAATGCAAAATTGCATCACCTCTCTTAATGAAATACAATTTCCTACAAGTAAATTTCAGAAAACTATCCCAAGGTTTTGAATGTCAGGTCATGACAGTGCTTGGAATATCTCAGTTGTTTCACATGATTTTCTAGTAATCACAGGGCAGCCTTACATATGTTAATTTGGAAGGGAATTGGTTCTTCGAATGGAGTTTATAAAATTCTTAAATTGTATTCTATTGTTGCAAGTTCAGAGTAGCAGTCTAAAATTCCACTTTATCATCATATTTGGCTTTACAATGTGCAATGATGCTTGAACTTGTCTAAACTACTATTTGAAAGAAAAGTCAAAAGGGAAAGGAAGAGAGTAAGTTCCCAGACCTGAAAATACCAATGAATAGTGATAATGGAGGATGCTACAGTGGACAACCTTCCTAAAACTAAGTTCCACTTAACCAAATCAACTCACAATCTCATGAAACTAGTGCAATATTCAAAGGTCTATAGATTTTCAACCATTCATTCACCATAAAGCATGAATAAAAGATAGAATTTAAGTGCAAAATTCAATTCATGTTCATACTAGCTTTACATTGTTATTTATCATCAATAAAGAGAAAAAAGCATGAATAAGGAATGGCATCAACATAAAAAAATTCTTCAATATCAATGAACAACATCTACCCATCTACTAAAGCATGCTAAACACATAGAACAACAAACTAAATTTACTCAAATCTATTAACTATGAAGAGAAGAATCATGAAACATGAGATGAAACTCAAGAATCCACCCAAAAACAATGAATTTCTATTAGAATTTCAGCAGCTTGTCATTACAACAACTCTCCCTTAAAAATGAGAGGAGACCCCCTATTTATAGTGTCCAAAAAGAAAAATGAATGGCCAATATTAATCTCATTATGTGGCCAAGATTCACTACAAATTAGGGTTTCACCTACCCCTTAATATTTTACAATATAAAATACATCTTTGTCTTTAGTCTAATTTTTCATCTAGTGGCCAGCACTGTAGCACTTTGTTTTTTAGTTGATTTCCCTTTTACTGCAGCTATACTATGAGAAATTTATCATCTATGACCAGATTTCCTTCATGCTTCTTCACAATAGCATATTCCATGAACTTTTCGATCAATGCCTGAAGCTTGCTCCACTCCATTATGTTGGATTAGAGCACCTGGAAGTTCAATTTTCTAGATCGACCGGTGATCAAGTCCTAGTCTTTTTTACATTTCGGTGTATTCTTGATCACCTGCTCTAATTGAGCAAAATCTCAAGCAGCAAAATCCATAAAATATGGCGTGAGTGCATTGGTGGCTCCGTTCTCCATCTCCTAATTGAAATATGACCTTATCTTCTCAAGATCTAACTCGATGGTGGGCATATCATAGTTCGTCATGAGCTTCAGGTATTCTTCACAAGCTGTTTTGATTTCCTTAGCCTAATCTATATCAAGCTCCACTTCATGGAGCACCCATTCCAAGATTTCTCTTCTATGATTGAGGCCCAATTTCCATGTTTCCACAAGCCAATGATCATCTTTCACCAGTGACAACTCCTTTTCCCATGTTCTCTTGGGCATCTCAAGGATAGCCTTGAGCTTGGGGTAGGTGATTCTATACAACTTTGGGAAGTCAGTGCAAAATTTTATTATTCCTTCAAGTTGCTTTTGCACTTCCCAAATTTTATTTTTTGTCTGGACAGCATGGCCCATACCCATATCTCCATTGTATAATACCCACCGGAACTAGTCCTTTGTGGAATTAGTCCAATTATTTCTCCTTTCAAGCTTATTGATATGATCCTTGGACAGTACCTGAGGTGGGGCCGATGAGGTCATTGGCAGTTCTTCAACAGAGGACCATTGTTGTATGTAGGCTTTAAATCTGCCACTTGTGCTTTTAATTCCTCCTTAGAGGATTTGTCCTTATTCATTTGATGCACAATGGTGGCAACAGATCCTTGGAGATGATCAATTTTTGCTCCCTAGTGACCATCCCCAAATCAATGGTGGAGACATTATAGCTAACTCCCTCTCCTTCCACCACTAGAGTAGCTATTTGCACAGTCCAGGATCCCAATGCATCCATTGTAATATGTGATTTGACCCTTATTTTCTTCTCCTTCTTTGTCCCTATATGTGCTCGAGCCAAGATGGCTTCTAGTCTCTCCTTAGGATCCATGAGGGTGGGGGCCTTCTCCTACAGTTGTTTATCTAACCACTCAGGCATTTGAGATCCTTCTTTTGGTGACTCATGTTTAGCTTCCTCCTTTTTTGCATGTTGGATTTTCATCTCTTCATGGCCCAGAGCCTCTTGTTATGTGTTTTCTTTTCATCTGAATCTTGAATGAACATAGCCTTTTCTTCTGGTGATTTAGTGGTGACTATGTTTTCCTTGGGGTTATCTTCCCCTTCAGATCCCTTGTCTTCTTCTTCTTCTTTCCCATGTTCTTCATGGTGCTCTGCTCCCAAGCTTCTTCTTGTTTCAGCCTCTTCTTCAGGCTTGTCCTCTTCTTTCTCTTCCTCTTTCTTTTCTTATTCTTTCTTTTCTTCTTCTTCCCCTGAAAGGGGCATCTCTTCCTCATGATTAGGACTCTTATCTTGTTCCCTGGTTGGAGTTCTTGTGGTTAACTCCATTTCTTCATATGTTTCTTTCTTCTCTTCAGAGGATTGCTTCTTAGTTTCCTCCCCAACATCCTTGAGTTGCTAGGCCAACTCTTCCTCAAGCTCTTGTTCAGAAGTTTCTACAATGTATTTTGAACCGGGGTCCTCAACATCTTCTTCAGAGGATTTTTTTTCCTCACCTTCATGCACCACCTCATCGATGAATAGATGCTAATGTTCAGGATGTTCATCATAATCATCAGGTTCTTCTTCCATTTCTTTGGCTATCTCCCTTTCTTGTCTTTCTAACTCCTCAGAAATCCACATGGTTGTCTCCATTTTGGGTGGTTTAGTTGGAGGAGGAGTGACAGGGAGGCTAGCAATGACTTGAGCCAGAGTTGCCTGCATTGTAGGGTTCATCAATACTCTAGAAAGCTCCATTGGTATATTTTGCATATGTTTGGAGAAATCTTATGGGAGAGTAAGGGCGGGAATTGTTGTTGCGGAGGCTGAGGGAATAGTAGTTGATGGAGACATGGAGGAAGAAGAGAGTGGAGAAGTGGTGGTGGAGGAAGAATCAATTATTATAACGGATGAAGTAGGTGAGGTGGAAGCAAGGTGAACCAAAATTTCCACCGCGGGTGGAGAAGAAGTAGGAAATTCTTGGGATGTTGGCAGAGGATTAATGGTAGTGGCAATAGTAGAGGAAGCAATGAGGGCAGAGGCAGTAGGTGGAAACTTTGGTTGTTCAACCTCCTCTTCTTCTCCCTCATGAAGTGGGTCCTCCTGAATTGTGGGCATCTCTATTAATCTGCCTAATTTCTTGGCTTTCTGAGAGGGTTCACCCTCTGATGCTTTCCTTGAATATAATTTGTGCTTAGGCTGGCATTCTACCACCTCTTTCCTCTTCTTTTATCTAGTGGTAGGAGGGGATTTTGAAGTTTCCCCAGATGGGGCAGCAACAGTCCCACTATCAGTTTCATTTTTGAGCTCGTCCTCAAGCTCTCCATAAGTTAAAGTGGCTCCTTGGAGTTTTAGTTGAGCAATCTACCCATCAATCCATTGCTTTGTTCTTGCCTCTATTAGCTTAGTTAGAATATCGAGCTCATTGACCTCTTCCTCATCCCAGTCAATTATGGGCAGCGGTAGGTTAGCAATAGCATCAAATCTTGGATCTATAATAGTATTTTCTTCCTCCACAACTTGATCTGACACTGGGAAAAAGTTAACCGTTTTAACAAAATATGTCATCATGCGCATATAGTGCCTAATGCACACCTATTTATCATCTTTGCAGTTTTCCCAGAAGTCCTCCACATTGTGTATATGGGCATACTCTTTCCAAACCATTTTCTTCAATTTTCCATACGGATCCATCCATGGTCGGGCAGTGTGGAGCTCGAGGTTATATTCACTTATCTCTTTCTCTGAGTACTCCGCACACTACGATGTGGGGATGGCATACATGCCTTGGCTGAATGTGAGAGGATAAGGAATTCTCATCCTATGTTTATCACTTAGAAGTGTATGTGCATGTTGTTGTTGTCTGGAGATTTCAAGCAATACCAGCTGGTCATTTGGGTACTGGGGTAGCTTATATGGCCTCTCGGAGAATCCATCAATTCTAATGTACATGAATTCAAGGAATTGAATGAATAAGAATCCAAACTAGAAAATGAAGGCATTTTCACTATGAGTGACCCTCCTTTCGAAGTCACCCCCAAGAAGCCTGATAATGTGCCTAATAAAGGAATCATTCACCCTGCGGTAGTCTTTCTTGAAATTGCAGTATTGAAGTTGCGGGTATCTGTCATAGACCTTCAGCTCTCTCCCCAAAGTTTGGCTTGGCACCAAAAATAGACCTCTATGTTGAACACAGTCAGCCAACAGATAAACCAAATATGAGGTCATGTAGAACTAGGAAGTCCTTTTAACGGCCACAAACTGCTCATACAGGTAGTTGTTGATCATTCCTGACCAGTGAAATTTAGTCTTTCCTATGATGATCTCTTCTATGAAATAGAGCATCCATTCCTGGAAATATGCCGCAGTTGAAAGGCCCATAACCCTACTTAGTAAGGTGACCAAATCATGGTAGTCCTTGTGGAAATCACTCCTGAAAAGTTCATGAGGTACTTTGTTTGTGCTACCCCTCTTTTCCTTTAGCCAGTATTGATTAATTAGCTTCTTACATTTGAGGGGATCAGCTTTCCATGTGCTCTTAGCGTACTCTTTGGTTTTTTCCTCCATTTTCATTATAGGTGGGAATGTGGAAATTTTTCCCTATAGACTTCGAGGACAAGTCAGCCAATATTTTTCCATCTCTATCCACAATCCTCTTAGTCTTTTCTTGGTATGCCTCTCTACAGGCCATTACCAATTCACAATCCACGAGGAAAGGTGGGAAACCAAGTGCCTTGGCTAATCCACTCTTCCCAATCTTCTTAGCATTCTCTGTAACAAGATTGGCAATGACTCGTTGCCTGAATTCATCAATATCAATGTGCCCTAGGTTTGTGTCTGAGATAGTGTTCCGTTCTATGGTGACCTTAGTGTAGATTTCCACCCCTTGGAATTTTTACTTCATTTGATCCTTTTCCTCCTTTCCCCTTGGTTCTTTGGCATATTTCTTGCCCTTTTCTTTCTTTGTGGACGCTCCTAAAGGTCCTGTAGCTAATTCCATATATCCTGCAAGCAAAGGAGCAGTAAGCATATTCATGTGTAAAACATGAGAAACATTAGCTAAATCTTGCAAAATCCACATTAGATCTAATAATTCATCATTAAAGATCATAACATTCTTCATTGATCATCATTTTCATTTTGTTTGGAAGAGATAGGGCAATGCGGGCCCAGGGGTGCAGACTTCCCTAGTCTGGCAACTGTTCTGGAGGGAGCTGCAAACAAATGGTGAACAAGGAACGACAGCCCACATTGATCCACCCACATTAACATTTCATGTTGAGATGGGGCCCACCAAGGGGGTAGCGTCATTTTGACACATGGGATTGATCATTTGTGAGGTTCTTAGAATTATAACTCAGTCATTTAAGCACGTGGAAGCAAGGGTTCTAGGTGCAGGAGGCCTTTCAACTGTTTGGGACTTTGTTGTTTGAAATAGTACTGGTGAGGCAGAATCCCATAGGCAGCATCCCGCAAGGCAGGGCCTGCACCCAGGGAGGATGATATCATTTTATCTTTGAAGTCCAAGATGGGTGTGGGCAGGGAGACACAGAAAGATGTTGGACATCGGTCGTTTAGGACGGCAGTCCACGGATGGGAACCCACATCGTCGAGTTTGCAAGGTTCCTCAACATAGTTTGTTCATTCATAATCGACCAAACAAAAGCAGCAGGGTTGGGCCCCGCATAGCAAGTGACAAGGTTTCCCTAGCAACTTAGAAATGACAATGTTGGGGCGGCCGCCCGGAAGCGACCACCCACACAAAGTTTTTCTTACTTAGCAGTTTTCAATTCATTTGGGGAAAAGTAGGTATTAGGGCCCACAGAGTGGAAGGGAAAAGGCTATTTTTTGTGCAAGATGGTGGACATGGGGCAGCGTCAACCCACAAAGAAGGGCCCGCAATGAGCAAACTTGGTGGTTGTCTTTCTTTAGGGCTCGAATAGAGGCAACAAGTGCGGGGTCCGCAAGGCAAATAGAGGGCTAACCAATGTCGTTTGGAATGGAAAACCCACGACAGAGGCCCACAAACAGAAGTCTGCAATGGGCAATCACTTAGTCATTTCAGCTTAAAGGGATGGGTTGGAAACAGACAAAGCGGGGCCTGCAAGGTGGGACGCCAGGATCAATTGGTTGTTTTGGATGATGAGGCACAAAGGGAAATCCGCAAGCGGAGGACTGCACTCACGGACCCACATGGGTGAAAAGATCTCATTTAACTTATTATTTCCGTTTAAGTCCAAATGGTGATGACAATGAAGAAGGCTTCTCCCACATACGCGGGCCCGAGGGTGGTGAAGGCCATTGTTTTAAAGTTTTTTGTTGAATGGTTTGACAACAGCAGTGGACATCCTACGAGCTGCAAAGGTTCAATGGCTCTGGTTGAAGAACAACGACGGAGGGTGAAAGTTCTGCATGGATTTCTAAGGCAGATTTAAAAAGATTTTCAAGTTTTAAAAACATGGGTTTTATTCACCATGATGTCTTCTTTCTAGTTTTAAGGTTTTCTAGCTTAAGATTTTAATGACTTTGTAGAAATGAAAGAAAAACCATGAAACGAGCGGCAGTGGAAGAGTGGCCTGGCAGACCTGACGAAACTCATGAAGAGACTGCAAATGATGATGCTTCGAATGGTGATGGGATCTTGCAGGCTCAGAGGCAACGACAGTTGAAGGCTCTGACAGGTTTCTAGAAAGAATGTTGGTGACAATGACCCATTGAAAGTGACCATTTATAGTCTTTTATGCATTAAATACTAACCATTAATGAGGGTACAGAGGTAGCCAAATTTGGTGGGTGCGCATTTCAAAAGAGATGATGGCGAGAACGATGGGGTCCACAAGGCAGATGACATCTGGGGGTTAGTTGTTTGGTTGGTTAGCAAAGGAAGTAGCAATAGAAGTTGTCGATCGCGCAAGGCGGGCAGATGCATTAGGTCAATCATTTGGAACAGCGGTGAATGGACGGAGTTCCGCATGGGGCGGCCTACATGGGCAGACCCGCAAGACATGAAGGATGACAGTTTTAAAGTTTGAAGGAAAACTACCAAGGGAACTCTGCAGAGGCCAAAGGCTTGAAAATTTTGAGGTTGGTGAAACTTGGTCATCTCAAGATAGTACTTCTAAGACTCCTTCACCACTTAGGACCTAAAATAGGGGGCACACAAAATGAGGCAAGGGAAAAAGTGACCTGGCAAAGCAAAAAGAGAGGGTCCCCATTCTGAATGGGGCGTGTGTGTTATAGGAACAACAATCAACTTCCTCAACGGTTCAGGTATACATTTCCAACCCTATTATTCTTTGATCTACTTTACCGAAGCACTCATCAATATCCGTGCTCACTAAAGTGGGGGAAAAATGTATAGGGGGTGCAAATTCCCCTTTTTCCTTTCTCCATTTTAAAAAACCAAGTTCAGAGGCTAAATTTCACATAAGCCTACTATCTTCGCTCCACTTGGTTCCTTTTTTGAGTGTCAGTGGAGGAATTTCTATCGGGGACTCCTACATGGTGCGTAAACATCTGTGCAGTGCGCTTGTGTCCCTAGCAGATTCCTACGGTTGGAGTCTATAGAGGCGTTACGCTTCTCATTAGTAGTCAACTTGTAACACCCTCTTCAGCCGACCGACCCGAGTATGGCCATTTTCTTCATCTTTTCTTCAAATTCCCTCCTTCTACATGCATTTCAACTTCTTCACAATCTCTTTGTATCCTTCTAGCATTCAACTTCAAGCATTCTAGCAGAACTCTTGCACTCCATTGCAGCAACATCACTCCATCAATTCAATAGAGCAAGTGTGGGACAACACCATTGTAGTAGAGGCTCAAGTACTCTCATTTTCTCCCCCATTATCCTTGAGTGCTCTTGGTGGAGGTGGTAAGCTTTCCACTCCTCTCCTCTATTACTTGGTTGAGTAATTATATTTACTATTTTGTAGTGCTTTAGTGTTCTTTATTTCATTTCCTTCTTTATCATGCTTTTTCTCCATTGTTGCAAATTTGGTTGTCCATGGAGGTGGGAACACCAAAGCGGGGGTCTAACTGAGGCAGATCCCTTAACAACCCCAACCAAATTTTCCTCTTCTTTGTGTGTAGGTGGGTGTGCTTTTGGGAGCTAGCTGGTGAATGAATTCCTTTGTGAAATTATTCTTGCCACCTTAACTCTTTTGTATTTACTTTATCATATTAGAGCATATCTTGTTTAGTTTGTAGCATTGTTTTGGCCCTTTAGAAGTAGTTAGCTAGGTTGTTAGCCTATTTCTTAGAGTTTGACCTTGTCTCTTTAGTCCTCTATTCGTACAGATGCCAAAGCACTTGAGATATGCTAGCGCGATGTGTTGTCATCCTAAGACCGTTCTTTTGTCCTCGGATAGAGAGCTTCCTGAGGCATAGTGTTGAACCCAAAAATTGGTTCGCCTAGCCCCATTCTATATTTTGGGTCAGTAGAGTGATTGAAGGACCTTATAGTCCTCATCATTCTCATCCTGCATTTCCTAACACCCCATTAAGCTGAGGTAAGTTAGGGCAGCCTTTTGCTCTTGGCTCTCCATGACCTGGGTCCTTGAACATGGTTGGTCTCCCCTCTTACAAAAACAACACCTCTCTAGCTCCTTGGGAATATAAGACATCTTGATCATATTGGTAGCAATATTTGATAATGTTTGAGCACAACTCCATATGCAAACATTTTAGTCAAACATTCTCCCCTAGTAGGTTAGGAAAAAAATAGCAGCCCATTGCAAATCTAAACACAATTTTTGTTTGGGAATTTTGATCTTCATCCTCTCAAGTCAAAAGGTGTCCCATTTATTGCAACAAGAATGTTTTAGTGTTTACCATGAAAAACCTCCAAGCTTATCTCTCATTTCTCCTGTATCATAAAATATCATAGCTTAGGCATTCAAATATATCTTTAATGCCTAATAATTTAAAATATTAAAATTTATCAATTTTAAATATATAGTCTACTATACAATTATTCATTTAAAACACACTAATTCATCATGCTTTGGATCATGTGGGGCCTCAAGGTATATGAATAGATTTAAAATATTATCTTTCCCTTTTAAAATAACTCCTCTAAAGTTGCAAAGACATGAATGTAGCAAGGATAATAGAGAAACAGGGTAGAGAATCAAGAATGGTATGGATGAGCAACATACATTCTCTTAAAAAGGGATGACAATATATTCGTGGGAAAGAAAAATCATATTGTGGAGAGTCATGGGTACTTCGACTTATGTAGAATTTGGATACATGCAAAACCTTGTGGAGAAATGGGGTTCAGCCAACCTTGTGGAAAAATTAGGGCCATCCAACAATGTGGAAAAATGGGGGTCATCCAATCTTTGCAAAAAACATGGGGGTTATCCAACCTTATGAAAAAATTGGGGTCGTCCAAACTTACAAAATAATGGTGTTCATCCAACCTTTGTTGAAAAATGGGGGTCATCCAACCTTGCAAAAAATGGGGGTCATCCAACATTGTGGAAAAATGGGGGTCATCCAACATTGTGGAAAAATGGGGGTCATCCAACCTTTGCGAAAAAATGGGGGTCATCTAACTTTTGTGGAAAAATGGGGGTCATCCAACCTTGTGAATAATGGGGGTCATCAAACCTTGTGGAAAAATGGGGGTCATAAAACCTTGTAGAAAAATGGGGGTCATCTAACCTTGTAGGAAAATGGGGGTCATCCAACCTTGCAAAAAATGGGGGTCATCCAACCTTGCCTCACTTCTCTGCACTCCCATCAAAATTTGAACTCTAAATGCACCCATAAATTGAAACCAAAAAAATCACCTACCTAAAAGGTAAATTTAATTTAAAACACACTAACCTAAGACACAAAAAAGTGAGAAAACCCAAAAAAAAGAAAGCGGTTTTTGTTTAATGGGACATATGTGTAAGGCACAACAGTATTTCCCATCATTTTTTTAGATGCATTATGTTTAATGCCTTTTCTTCTCATATATATGGATTTTGACCTATGCTTGATAGTTTTAGTGAGTTCATTTGAGGAGTGTTTAGCATGTTTATCTCCTTGTGCATATGATTTTATTTATGATTCCATCCATTGATGAGGAATTTATGAGATGTTATTGGGATTATTCTTGATGAGGGAATGGATTTGAATTTTATATTCCTTGCTAATGAAGCTTACATCCATGTTGGTTATATGAGATACATATATCTTGTTTGATCTTGGAGATTAAATAATTAGGTGTTGTTGAGACTTTGTATTTGGGTTTGTGAAGGAGATATTACTTGACAAAATTTATCTCTTTATTGTGTTGGTACAAGGACATGTTATGTGATGATTTATAGGTTTTTTGTCTTTTTTCTATGACTAATTCCTAGAGTTTCATGTTCATGTGGTTAGTTGTGGTAGAATTGGAAGAGTTATAGTGATATTTTGTGAGAGATTATGTAGTGATTTTGGCTGCATGTGTGGATCATTGTGATTATTATTTGATACTACATGGTTTGATTATTAGTCACTCCTTGGTTTGAGTGTTGATTGGAAGACTTGATATGCCTTGATCTATTTTTAGATAAGATATTACACATGTTAGCAGGTTATAGGGCAATAACCAAAAGCTACTACAAGCTATCACAAAGGACTTACTGAACCTAAGGCCAATAAAGAAGATGAATTAAAATGTATCCTATAGGGGTTGTGTCTCTCTATGATATGAATATATGTATGAATAAATATAGGATATGGAAAATATTGGAATAAGAATATGAATATAGGATAGAAGAGAATACAGAGCAAAGACTAAGACCTGCCATTATATCTGTCATATATATATATGGAGTTCTAAGGATTCAATTAGTCTCTATGTTATGAATAAATGTGGTTATTATTTAAGTTACATATGAAATGAATTTAGATATATTTTTCCCTTTTGCAATTATTATTTTCTCTCACTGTATCCTTTGGGTTATGAATTGACTATATAATGGGATATTAGGGTATAGATCTCCAGATTGTAACTCCTTATTTCCTCTTTCCAACATTGGTTCTATTGTCGGTACCCTAGAGTGAGTAACGAAGAATATATAGGCTAAGAACAAATCCTAAGTGAGAAAAATATAGTAGAGAGAGAAGGTGAGGAAAACAAGATAGTAACCCTAGGGACACATTGCTTTAATATAAACAAGTAAGAGATATAGACAAAACTATGAAGAACAAGATACATTAATACCTCTTATAGGAAGCTACCCATTTTTGGAAAAGACACGAATGAGGTTGCAAAACATATCTTCATATTGGAATTAATATGGTAGAGACAAAATATAACTAGGGACAATACTAAATTATTTTATTTTATTGGTTCTTTACAAAATGATGCCCTCAAATGGTGCCACAAGACTAATCCAACAAATGATAACAAATGGGATATAGAAAAACAAGAATTTTTAGAAATATTTAAGTATCAAAAATTACCAAGAGGACTCTTTCTAAGCCATTTGTTCTAAACCAAGATCTACCTTCATTTGTTAGGCTGTACCAAGGAATTTAGCTCTGATACCAATTATTAGAACACAATGATATACTGAGAGGGGGGTGAATCAATATATCCCACAATTTATCCAATTTAATTTTATCAACCAAACTTCTTAAGTTTCCTTAACTAGATAAAGTAACCAATGTAGATCAAAAACACAAGTGCACAATCATAACACCAGATTTATGTGGAAAATCCTAGAAGGGAAAAACCATAGTAGTGTAGGAGCACCCTTAAACAACTTTGTCCATTTAAGTTGATTCCAAGTAGGCTTTAGGAATTTGTCATATTTTGAGTTTATTACCCTAAATGAGGTCTATTTAGACCATTTTTAATATGTAATTGGTGGTTTTGAGTCTTAGGGGTTAAATTGTTAAAAGTTGCACAAAGAGATGTAATGTTGATAAGTCAAAAATTGACAAATGCAAATAAGAATATCAAGGGTCGGGGATTTCAAAAGGTGGTTATAGTCATTTGGCAGGTAAAAATTGATTGGAAAATGTATAAAAATCCTCCAAGGGCTTGAACAAAGGTTGTTGATGAAGTTTGGAAATCAAATTCAATAAAATACAACATTTTCTCTATTATTTCCTATGTTTTCTGAACTTTATTCTTGTTGTATGGCCCATACAGGCTTGAATATGCTCTAAATTCATATGTATTATATGGTGGTATGTCTTAACACTCAATCTAATCCAATTTGATGGATTTTCATTGAAATTTGTGGGAGTTCTCTCCACATTTCTAAAATAGCCTGTAAATACAAAGTAAGGGTTTTGAGTGAAGTTAAAAGTATGAATTGATCAATCCACCTACTGTTTGCTACTATAACTCAGTGGATTGATCCATTTTGTGCAAGGTAAAAAAAAATTTAAGGTTGTGAAGGTTGAGGGAATAAGCTATGAGTGAATGGGAGAAGCCCTAAGGCTGGTAACCATGTTTTTCATGTGAAAATAAGGTACTAATGAAGGTTTTTGGTGAATTGTTGAGGGAATTGGGTTTATGAAGTTTTTGTGAGTCTATAAAGATGCAAATAAACTTTTTTGATTCATTTTTTGTGTTCTGTGAGCATGGGATATAGCAAATTCATTAAACCTCAAGTGTTTGGCATGTTAAATGAGGGTTTCTTGGTGCAAGGTATTAGGAAGTCTGAATCTGCAAACAAGTGAGAGATTATATAGTTTGGGGTCACAATTCATGACTTTCAAGTGCTTTTGGGTGTTTATCAAGTGTTTGAAGGGTAGTCCCTTTGTAAATTAAGGCTAATTGACTAGCCTTGGAGCAGGGTAGGTTATTGGTTCTTGGTGTTGAGTCAAAGAAACCCTATGAGATATTTTAATATGTTGTTTGGGAATCTGTAGTGAACCTTTTGTGGATTTTGATAGGCCACTATATGGCCACCTTTAGAAGATACCTTCATTGTTTGAATCTTGAGAGCTACAAGCCTTAAAGAGGGTTTTGAAGTCAATTAAGAGACTTGTGTCTTAAAAGAGTTGTTTCATGTTTGGGATTGGTCATTTTGAGTTGGGAAAAGAGTTTTTACCACCTTCCTTGCATTAGGTGGTATCAGAGCATAGGTACAAGGTCTTTTTTGTTGGTGATTTGTTTGATTTTGTAGGTTGGAAGGTGAAAAGACAAGTTTGGAAAGATGCCTCCAAAGGCCAATGCAATGGCAAAGGAGATAAAGGAATTGAAGGAGCTATTGTCACAAAGGGATAGGCTCTATAGAGAGTCACAATAATCCAACATAGCTAGGATAACAGCCTTGGAGAAGAATTAGAGAAGAGGAATGGTGAATGAAGACCAGAGTGATAAGGAAAATGAAGGGGAAGAAGGAAACCCTCCAGTTGATGGTGAAGATGATTTAGATTCTGAAGAAAGGAGAATGATCAAGATGCTAAAGGTAGTGAAAGGTGACAACACTCCAAAGGTGAAAGTTCATGTGCCAATGTACAGAGGTAAGATGGATAGTGAAGAGGTTTTGGCATGGATTGATGCCTTAGATAACTTCTTTGAATTTGAAGACATTGAGGACAGCAAGAGGGTTAAGTATGCAAAGAAAAAGTTGAAAGGACCAGCTCTCACATGGTGCAATTTTTTCCAAGAGGATACAGTCAAGAAATGTAAGTCTAAAATAAGTTCTTGGGATAGGATGGTAGAAAAATTTAAGGTTTAGTTTTTACCAACAGATTATGCCATACAAACTTTCATGAAATTGTAAGAATTGAAGTAGAGGGAGATGGATGTGATGTCTTACACTAAAGAGTTCCATAGATTATGCATAAGGGTAGGTCACAATGAAAATGAGGTTGAAAGAGTGGTGAGGTATTTGAGTGGTTTAAGATTGAACATAAAAGATGAAATCAGCTTGAACCCGCCTATCTTCTATCTCTCTATGTGTCATTCCTCCTTTGTGTTCATTGTTCGACGAGGTATTTTGGGAATGATGACGGTTCCAAGATCTATTATATCACTGTAGCAAAGACATGCTGACCCCAAATTTGTGGATTCCTTATGTGTTATCTTTGGATTGCATGTGGGGGAAACCTCATTTTTCATGATGTAGCTTTATTTGGAAACATATGATTGGCATAGGGCTTTCAAAATAAGCTCTCATTTCCCTTTAATCAATTGGAATTTATCATTTTCTACTTTAAATTAATTGCTCATAGCATGGTTTTTATCAATTCCTTTAAAGTGGGGGCATACATTGGCATTATTACATTGACATTGACATTTCTTGTTTCACTTTATTCACACAGGTTGAACTTAGTGTAGCATTGACATAGCATCTTGATCATGTTGTGGCACCTTATCAAGGTTATCAGGGAGTATAAATTTTAGTATGGTTGACATATGGAATGCCTATAGACCTGGCATGACTTTTCCATCTACCATCTTTTTATGGGTACACACCTTGTAGACCCAATGTGTGTTTCTCATCTAGCCTTGGGGGCTCACCTAGTGTATACCAGACTGCACTAGCCCTTGTGAGCATATTTTCATGGCCACCAAGCATAACACAACTTGCTTTCCATTGGATCCATGTGAGTGTATTTGATGGATGTGCCATAATGTAACTTGCTATTCCATCCCTTTTTGTATTAACTTTAACATTCCATGCTTGTGTATCTTGTCTTGCTGCACATATCTTACATATCTTGTGTGTCCCTTTGTCCTTATGTTGGTTTTCCATGGGATCTTGGATCATGGTGGCTTGATCACCCTCTTTGATCTTTTTCATCCTATCTTTCTAACATTTGTACACTTGGACCTCTCTTGATGCATATTTGTCTACTTTAGTGTGAGTTTGAGCATAAGCTCATACTCTCACTAAAGTGGGGGATAAATGTAGTGTAGGAAATTGTATACCTTTCCAATTTTACACTATGTTTGGGTCCCTTAATTAATTGGACTTAATTAAAATCCTAATTTTCCAAAGTATACATTTCAAAGCCTTGTTTTTCTTGTTTTCCAAAAGGGGAACCTATATTTAATTAATGCAATTAGTATTTTAATCACCTCAAAATGAATGTGTCCTATAATTTTGGGCCAAGACCCATTTTCCCAAGGGTGAATGGGTCCTTCTTAGGTCCTAGGTCCCAAATTTTAATATGTTTGTGGTGATATTTGAATAATTCAAATTTCAGATGCAATTGTTGGCTTTTGGAATCTAATATTTGAGAAATTAGATAAACACCTATAAATACATTCTTTTTATCATTTGAGATCTAAGGATCAATTACAATACTTCATATGAGAAAATATTGTTGTCGAGAGCATTCAAGAGCAAGTTTTTTAGTCATTTTTTGCAACATTCAAGATCCTATCATCATGCTCAAACATATATGGGTGTTCATGTCATCTTGTGAAGGCTAATATGCATTGTTGATCCTAAAGCATCCAAACATTCAAGTATCCAACAAATCAAGCAAAGCAAGATCTAATTCCTTGGAGCGATGTCTGTGACTTCAGTCCTCTAAGGGAAGCCATTAAAAGGTTTGGTGAGTTGTAGCAAGCAATTGTTCATTCATCATTCCTTCCATTTATCAATTTGCATTATCATTATATCAAGGTTTAATTACCAAACATGGGGTTTGACTAAGGCAACCCCCATTCAAAACAAACAAATTTTCCTCTCTTTGTATGTGTATATTATAGGTTGAAGAAGGATTGAAAGGATCTCAAAGAGAAATTTTGCAACATTGCATAAGTTGTCACCATTGTTGTCAAGCCATGAAAAATCAATTACATATTGTATTTTTGACTTTCTAATAGTGGGACCGATGCCAAAATAAAGCTAAGATCCAGTACCTGAGGACTGCCAAAGCTTTTTTTGGACACCATGTCCAGGACCCATTCACCCTAGGGTAAACCTATCCAATAGTAGTGCTGAGAACACAAATTTTATGCCAGGTACATGTGTCCAGACCCCTCTCAGATCTTCTTGTAAATTATCGATTTGATTTTTGTAGCTTCAAGAATTTGTATTTTATCATCTAGGTCATATTGTTCATTAGGTTTAGTTGCATCAAATTATTTCCATTTAGTTACAAATCCTATTGTCCTAAGAAACCTAGAGATTCAGGTCTGATAGGCTCACCTTAGGGTTGAAAGTCAATCTCTACACCTTGCAATCTCTTAGTTTCAATGAAATTTTGGGAAGAGGGACACCATTAGTTCCTAAGTTCTTTAAATGAAGGACCTAGGAAACCCTATTTTAATCATTCCCCCTTTTCCCACCATTTCACCAACAAACACTTACCTTCCATGCATTAACTCTAGACCACAAGCAATACCAAAAAGACTAGATAACATCATGTAGATTACATTACAAGCATTATAATATTCAAAACCATTCACATACATTCTTTTCACACATTCATGCTACTTTCTACTAGCACAAGCAAACAAACACTAAACCCAACATATTTTCAAAACATGAAAAACACAGTCTTGAGATAGAACATTGAAAACCCAACTTGTGGTACACCTCAAAACCTAAAACTTGAAATGAGAAAACAAATAGAAAATTTGAACTCATCCTCCAAACTGTAAGACCACAACATTAACTACAGAGAAATGCGGAGCATTTCTCATAGCCTTCTTGATTGCAACATCACAGTATTCACTCTAATAGCTCTGGAAACTTTTGCGGAAACTTTCATCCACTAAAAATAGGAACATACATGCTTCACACTTTTCTCTGCCTAACTTCCAGACCGCAAGGCTATGTCTTCAAATGCAAAGGAATGCGAAGGAATGTAAAGCATTCTTTGGATCTTTTCAAAACAACTTCTTGAGCCACTAACTACATGAAAACCTTTCATACATTCTTTCATATCATATGCAATGTTTTACATCAAGAGACAAAGAATACAATCATTCTTAGCATTATAGACCACAACTACAATATTCTTCATCAACATGATGAAACCACAACTTCACAACACTTCTAATCATCACAGAGACTGCATCACATGCAACCTTCCACAATACCACTCTATTGACATCAATGACAACATCTACAACAATCTCCATTCTATTAACATCAATGACAACATCTGCAATAGTACTTGAACTTGATGTTGAAATGGATCCAAACAATTTTACAAACCAACCTCCACTCCCTCTTACGTTGTCATTTGTAAAATGAATCACTTTCCTCTTCTAAACCTAAATTATTGCACTTTCATAATTGATGAACATTGAATGTAGTGTACAAAATCAAACAAAGGAATCATTCATTAAGATGACGACTAGAACTGATACTCAGTTGATCAACCCCTTTCCTTTCCATATACTTCATACAATCATTTCTTGATAGTTACAAATATTTCATGTACCATTTTCAATTTGCAATTTTTAACTTACTGAGATCTTCACACCAAATTATTGGCCAACCTATATGTAAGGTACATAACCACCAGAAGACTTGGATACAATGTCAGGACCTTACATACACATCTCCCAGTGACTACATTATAATAGAATATAGCCTAACCTTAATATACTCTTCTAGCCTAATTCAAAATGCATCCCCAATTGCCTAATGTAACAAGCTATGGGCACCAACACATTTAATGGGTACATGTGAGATCAAGATGTAAATAATTTCCACTCCCTAACCACAACCCCTCTTCCCTAAATCATGTATTTGGTCAAGTGAATTTCCAGTAGGAGAACACATTCACATGGCATTATTGCACCTTCTTTTCCTATGTTGTGAATGGTATATTTGTCATAGAAAAAATGCCTCATAATTTGTTACACTATGAAAAATACCCCCCTTTTGTCATTGGATGAGATAAAATAATTCTATAAATAAGGCACGAAACTTATTAAATATTTTGCAAATCTATATCAAGGTAAGTGGAGTTGATCCTTGGGGAAACAACATGGTTAAGTGCACTTAATTTGGAGTAGTACCAAATAAATCCCAATACTTCACCATTATGAATATCAACTAAATCCAATTGAGTGTTAAGTGGACCACTCATGCTAATGAGAGAGAAGTTCATGTGAACCACTACTCGTGAAATTTAGATCAATGAATTTGACTCAAATCTATGAAATTGAATATTTGGTGTCAATTAAGAAAGTGTGGGAACTTATGTTTGGAAGAACAAAGTGATTCATTTTATCGATAACAATGTAAGAGGGAGTGGAGATTGGTTTGCAAAACTGTCTAGATCCATTTCAACATCAAGTTCAACTAGGATTGTTAGATTTTGTATCTTGAATGCAAACACCAAGGAGAAAAAATGGAGTAGCATAGATTTCTTTAGGGTATAAGTGTATGGTGTATTTTCTTCTCTTCCTTTAGTGGGAACACACTCATTTACTGTCAGATTCTCCCCAACAAGTAATATCTTGTGCAATGGAGAGAGGCTTTAAAACATGGATATAAAAGATACCATTTGCTAATTGACAACTACAAGCATTTTGCTTTGTATTGCAAAACATGGTGTTCATTCATAGAAAGCAGGAAAGTACCAGAGAGAGTTGTAACATTCAAAATGATGATAGGTAATGTCTAAATTTTAAAATGGTTTAGTAATTCATTAGACTTTGATCTTTGCATTGTAACAAAAAATGGATTAGTCTTTTTAAATGAGCATTTGGAGTGGGTGAGAATTGGTATTGGAGTTGAAGAGTTAAATCTAAAAAAGAGATAATTAGTAATAAAGATACTTATTTATAAAAAATAATTTGTGGTGACTACATTATATTAATGGGAATGTATCTAGTGTGTTTCAATATGTGCAAATATCTTGTATGTTAGTGTATGCAAATTGAATTTGTTGATTTTCATGAAATGAGTTGCAGGGAATATAATGGTAAGAAGCTAGTGCATGTTGCATACATGATGAATGATGAAAAGTTTAAATTTTCAATCTCTCTCAAGATGAAGGAACCACGTCAAATTGAATCTACTAATCTTATTTTCCAATATATTATTATTGAATGTATGTAATTAGTATATATGCACGATAAATTTTTCAATACATTGTTATTGAATGCATGTAATTTAATGTATTTCCATGGTGCACTAAATAAAAGGGGATGTATTTTAACTTGCATGAGATATCAAACTTATGGTTTATTTTAGTCACAAATAATACAATACATATTAGAAAATTAATTAAATTTTTTTTAATAAATTATTATTCCACTTTTTCTACATCTCTTTGTATTTTAAGATTCACTAATTAATATTTAAATTTACCCAGTCATATGTCTTATGTAATGAACTTAGCATGGAATTTTATCATACATATATGTGTGTGTGTATGTTTCTTAAAATAAATGATTAGGTGTCTATTATTTCTTAAGAAAATGATTAGATTGTCCTATGCATCAATATATCTTTATATGGTCCTTTTTAACAAGTTTCATATTTCACACAATATTTAAAAATAATAATAAGGGTTTTATTTATTATGTTGTTTAATTATGAATATTCAATTTCATAGCTTTTGAGTCAAATTCGTTGATCTAAATTTCATGAGTAGTGGTTCACATGAACTCCTCCCTCATTAGCATGAGTGGTCCACTTAACACTCAATTGCATTTAGTTGATGTTCATGATGGTGAAGTATTGAGACTTGTTTGGGGGAACTCATCCTAGTCCACTCCAGCTTAAGTGCACTTAACCATGTTGTTTCCCCCAAGATCAAGTTTACTTACCTTTCTATAGATTTGCAAAATCTTCAATAAGTGTTGTACCTTATTTATAGAATTTTGTTAACTCATCCAATGACAAAAGGGAGGTATTTTTTATAGTGTAACAAATTATGGGGTCAGCTCACGATACTGTGTCCCACTTTTTGGCCAAAGTAGGACATTGAAATCAACATTTTCACCAAATTTTCACTTTATGAAACCTATAGCAATTAAACCATCAATAATTTGGAAATGATGTGAACTAGTGATTTTTGAAGATTTATGTGTAGATTATAAATATATATATTTTAAATTAAGAAATAAGTTGTGATTTTTTTAATGTAATTTTTAATAACTTTTTTTTTATATTAAATAACATTTTTTAAAAGTGTTGTTTATGTCATAACGCATAACTTATTTTATTCAAAGGATAAAATTATAACTTTTAAAATATAGATTTGTAACATCAATAACTAGTGCATAGATATTTTTTCAATTTTTTGTTGAATATTTATTTTTGTATTAATTTTTTAAGTCAAAATAATTATAATTTGGACATAGGTGTATGTTGTAACACAACTTATTTTGTATGTATTGAAAATATGTTTTTTAAAACAAGGACATCAATACCTAGGGTAAACATTTTTTTCAAAAAAAAAAATCTCTAGTTTTCTAAAAAAAAATTGTGTGAAACAAATCCTTGATGTTTGGTGAAAAACCTATATTTAAAATAAATAAAATATAAATATAATAATAAATTTTAAAAATCAAAACTATACTTTTTGGAAAGCTTATAATAAGGGCTACATACTTACAAAACATAATTTCTTTAGAAATAACTTTATTTGATCCATCAAAAGTTAAAGAAAAAGTAGATTTTTTCAACATTTTTTTTATAGATGCAAAGGAGACTCCATTGTGGATATGCTTTATGACTAGAGAGGCTCTATCCAAGGGGGTTTTATCTAAGGGGGTATTATCTAACCCTCTTCAATTAAAACCCTTTAAATGGAACCCCTCAAGGCTTAAATCATTGATTTTTCTAAAAAACATGTGATTTCAAGAAAAAATCAAGATGTCCCAAGTTTGGGACCCATTATTATGGGATGACACTATGAGGCCTTTGTTCCTAAGACAAATATGTCATTCAAAATGCAGAAAAAGCAAGTGGGACAATGACATGTGAATTTGTTCTCTTGCTAGAAATAAAGCTCACTTGACTCAAAACATGATTTGGGGAAAAGGCGTTGTGGTAAGGGAGTGACAATTATTTACATCTTGATCTCACATGTACCCATTAAATGTATATGGTGCCCATAGCTTGTTATATTAAAAAATTGGTGTTGCATTTTGAATTAGGCTAGGAGTATATACTAAGGTTAGACTATAATGCAGTCACCATGAGATGTGTATGTAGGGTCCTAGCCTTGTATCAAAATCTTCTTGTGGTTGTGCGCTCATATAGTTTGGCTAATAAATTGTTGTGAAGGTCTCAATAAGCTAAAAATGTCAAATTGTAAATGATATGAAATCTTGGTGGCTATCTAGAAATGATTGTATGAAGTATCTAGAAAGGAAAGGGGTTAATCAGCTAAATAGTAGTCTTCGTCACCATCTTAATGAATTATTTCTTTGTTTTATTTTGTACATTGTGTTTAATGTTAATCAATTATGAAACTGTGGGAATTTATGTTTGGAAGAACAAAGTGATTCATTTTACCAATAACATAAGAGAGAGTGAAGGTTGGTTTGCAAAACTGTTTGGATCCATTTCAACATCAATTTCAAGTAGAGTTGTTAGGATTTTGAGCCTTGAATGCAAACACAAAGGAGAAAAAAGTGGAGTAACATAGATTGCTTTATGGGTATAAATTGTGTGTTTTGTATTTTCTTCTCTTTCTTTTAGTAGGAATGCACTCATTTACTATCAGATGCTCCCAACCAAGTAATATCTCATGCAATGGAGATACTTTAAAACATGAATATAGAAGATACCATTTGCTAATTGACAACTACGAACATTTTTCTTTGAATTGCAAAACAAGGTGTTCATTCATAGAAAGTAGGCAAGTATTAGAGAGAGTTGTAGGATTCAAAATGATGATAGATAATGTCTAAATGTTTCAATGGTTTAAGAATTTATTAGACTTTGATCTTTGCATTGTAACAACAAATGGATTAGTCTTTTTAAAGGAGAATTTGGAGCAGGCGAGAAGTGGCATTGGAGTTGAAAAGTTAAAGCTAAAAAAGGGATAATTAGTAATAAAGATAGTTATTTATAAAAAATAATTTGTAGTGACTACATTATATTAATGGTTATGCATCTAGTGTTTGAATATGTGCAATTATTTTGTATGTTAGTGTATGCAAATTGAATTTGTTGATTTTCATGAAATGAATTGTAGGGAATATAACAGATAGAAGCTAGTGCATGTTGTTGTAGAGTTTCATCACTAAGGTGCAATTATAATAGTATATTATGAATGATATGTTCAAAATTGTATTGTCATAATGAATGTATGAAATATCCCCAATGGGGATCTACCCTAAAAAAATTGTTTTTATTTTTGCTCAAACCCTAATTTTGATTTCTGATTTTTATTTTTTGATTTCAAACAAAATATCACAGTGAACATACAAGTGCCCAAACACGATAAATAAACATGCCAAATGATGCTACCAATTGATATTCATGTCAAACATGAAATCCACCATGAAAAACACAAGATAAGGCATCCAAAAGCAACATACAAGTCTTATTTTATGTAGATAACTTTTATTGTTACAAAATTGAATATTTTGGACTAATTTTACAAGGAACTCAAGGGCTCAAACATGCCACACATATGCCCAAATTTTTTCTCTATAAAATAGATCTAAAACTATAATTACACATACCAAATATATGGAAAATATTCTTCAAATATCAAACCCTAGCTAGCCAAAATTCTTCCTTCGTAAGTGCTTAGGGCATGTTGCTCCAAATATGCTCCAAATAATGGAAAATCACCCTCCAAAGGTGGGTGCTCAAGTATGCTCCAAGTGGTGCTCCAAATTAAGGAAAAACCCTAATGCAATCTACTCACAAAATGCCACAACGATGTTGCTCCAAATCTGATCTTCAAATCTGGTTATGCAATGATGCTTCAAACCTCCAATTGTCTCCAATGGAGTGCAAATAGAACCCCATTATGATTCCTCCACAAGATGAGCTAGGTTTTTGTCCGACTCACTATATTCGCAAGGGTTTTTGTCCTTGGAATTAAAGCCTAACCGAAGTTGCAGCCAAAGAGAAGAATCAAAGAATCTCCAAATGAAAAAATGATATGAATGAATGCCAAATGACTTGCATTTTACTTTCTTTTATAGCCCTCCCAAAATAACCTTAACAACGCTCACCTCCTTTATTTTATTTTATTTATTTATATTTATATTTATTTTATTTTATTTATTTTTATTTATTTTATTTTTATATTTTATATTTTATTTATTTATTTATTTATTGGAAATATTATTAATATATTTAAAATATGAAAACTTGTGTTCAAAAACACTTTTTCTCACCCTTGCAAAATTTGAATTTCAAGTCAAATTGAGGACATGACAATGTATGTAATTGGTACATTTGCATGATAAATTTTTCTATATATTATTATTAATGCATGCAATTTAATGTATTTGCATGGTACACTAAATAAAAAAAATGTATTTTAACTATATCAACCTCATTATTTATTTTAGTCACAAATAATACAATATATTTTGAAAAATTAATGAAATTTTTTTATAAATTATTATTCCACTTTTTCTACATCTCTTTGTATTTTAAGTTTCACTACCTAATATTTAAATTTACCCACTATATTAGCTAGTGAAACTTAAATACAACGAGATCTAGAAATAGTGAAGTAATAATTTATATATAAAAAAAAAATCAATAATTTTCCAAAATATATTGCATTATTTGTGACTAAAATAAATCATAAGTTTGATATAGTTAAAATACATTTTTTTTATAAATCAATAGTTAAACTTAAAATTTATCATGCAGAAGTACTAATGACTGAAATTTTGAACATTTCATCATTCATCATGAACTTGTATTGGTGCGGCTCTGTCATCCTTATGTTCAGTATTGTTTAATGTTCTTCTTTTGTCCAAAAGTCAGATTTGTTAGATTTGTTGATTACTTGTAATATCCAAGTGCTAAAATTTGGTATTTTATTCAGGGCTTGGATCCAAGAACCACTGCAAGCATGTTTTCTGATGCGAGATGTATTGGGGAGAATCAAATCAATGGAGAAGTATGTTTTATTCTGAAGCTTTGTGCAGATCCTTCAACCTTGAAGGCCATAAGTGATGGCCCTACTGAGATCATAATACATTTTCTCTTTGGCTATTTTAGCAAGAGAACTGGACAGACAGATAGCACAAATACAATAGCAACATAGGTTGGCTACAAATCTATCCAATCCATTTCAACAATAGGGAAAACATCTCCTTGCTCATCCCATACGATCCATATCCAGTGATCACTGTAATCCATGAGAACACATCCCTACCAGGTCTTTTCTAAAGTTTTAGAGCCTCGTCTGTGTAGCCATTCTTTAATTATATCTTTATGCACTTTCCCTATTCTAGAGCTTCCAATTATATCTTTATGAACTACTTTAATATCTTCTTATTTTATTCATAAAATAATCTCAAAGCTTCAATTTTTGGAAAACAATCACAGAGATATGAGACAGATCGCCTCTTTGAGCTTTCCTTCTCAAAATATTATTTCACTTGGTAAATGGCTAACAATAGATTGTATTACCTTTACTATAACGATCAACAAAATGAAATAGACTTCTAGGTGCCCATTGATCTAGAGCAAAGAATATAATCATTAGATTTTACTTGGAAGTATGGTACCTATTCTACTATAAATTGAATGAATTACTCTTTGCAACCACCATGTATTTCAGAATTTGGCTCTTTATTTTGTCCCATGTTTTGTTTTGACAAAGGTGGAGGAATTTGGCTTTACATCAGCTAATGAATACTTCACACCTCCCACAGTAATCATACTGGCATTAGCCTCAGTATCCAAAATAATATACTTCACCAACTACCTAAGAGAGAAGGCCCAAAGGGAAGCCTTCATATTAGTTTGCACTAATAAATGCATGCCTATCACATTGTGAGAGAAGTATTCTAATTAAAAGGATGACAAGGTTGTTGAATTTGGCTTTATACCTCTCAATTGTATTTATTTAAAAAAAAGTGTTAGTGTCTTTAACTAATCTATTTCTTTGAGGCAAAGTGTCAAACATTCTTTTTTAGCTTTTACATTCTTGTATTTTGAAGTAATATAATAAGTTAGTTGCAATTAAATTGACACAACTTCAATGATTAAATTTTGTTTCTCATCACTTATGATCAAGATTATTTAACATAATTTTGTTTTTCTCCATCAAACCTACATGACCAAAAAACTTTATAAATGAATTGAAACACTTGCATGAACTTTAAGAAGAGGACATAAGTGATCTACCTTGACTTGATGGGCTCAAATTTTAAAATTATCATGGTTAAAATTAGAGGATGTCACCAAAATAGGTACAAAACTTTATAAATGAATTGGAACACTTGCATGAACTTTAAGAAGAAGAGATAAGTGATATACCTTGACTTGATGGACTCAAATTTTAAAATAACCATGGTTAAAATTAGAGGATGTCACCAAAATAGGTACAAAACAAGGTGAAAAAATGTGAAGTGTGCACTTTTAATCACTACACTTACAATTTCATAAGTAAATTTATCTATATATTACAATTTTAAAAATTATTGAACTAGAAAAATACATAAATTTTATTTTTACATTTTTATTTTACAACCAATGTGCATAATGAATGTTCAGACATGTGACACATAATAAAAGTAAATGCATAAGAATATATGTGAATATAGTTAAGATATGGCTAAAAGTATATGTGAGGATGCATAAAAGGGAGAGTAATAGATTGAGAAAGAGCCCAACTAAAATATATGCGAGGATGCATAAAAGGGAGGGTAATAGATTGAGAAAGAGCCCAACTAAAATATATGTGAGGATGCATAAAAGGGAGAGTAATAGATTGAGAAAGAGCTCAACTTTATACAATAGTGCGCCATTAGTCAATTCTTAGTTATGGTAAACCAATCCATCAAATATAGACCCAAAACCAAATAAGAATTGGGATAAATATGCAAATTTCATCATGGCAAAAAGCTATTCTTTATAATTCATTATGTAATTCACAATAGACTTATTGACTAATCTACATGAGATTGAATCATATAGGGAAGTGCTTGAGGAAGTTTGGAAAGGGTTAGGATATTGCGAAAATTTAAATGTTCAATTTTCTAACTTAAAACATATATTTTTTTTTTTCAAATAAAATATATAATTATAAAAATGACCTAAATCAAAATAATTTGTACATTATATTAAAATATATATTTATTTTTTTATATTTTTCCAATAAAAAATAAAAGATTGATTTAAAAAATATATAACTTTAAAACCAAAAAAATTATCTTAAATAAATCTATGAAAAACATAGTGATATGGATAGAAAGAGATAGAGAGATGAGTGAGAGGGAGATCAAGCGAGAAATAAAGATAAAGATATAGAGTAGAAGAGATGGAGGGAGAGATGGAGTGTATAAGATAGAGAGAGGGAGACATTTCTAGAAATGGAGGGGTGGAGAGGAATATAGAGGTAGAGATGAATATAGAGTGAGCAACGAAGAGAGACAGAAAGATAGAGGTAGAGATGAATATAGAACGAGAGAAGAAGGGGGAGGAAAATAAATAGAGATATAGAGAGAGATAAAGGGAGATAAAGATAGAGAAAGATAGGGAGATAGAGGGGGAGAGATAGAGATAGATAGATAGAGGAGATAAAGAGATAAAGGGGTAGAGGTAGAGAGATAGAGATAGGGTGGGGAAGCTAAATTATATTTATATTTAATAAAGTATAGTCTATATAAATCTTAAATATATAATATCTAAATATTATAATATTATGCTAAAATAGTTACATTATTAAATATATATAATAATTATTGGGACAATGAGGGTGAAAATTATTAAACATATATAATAATAAGTATTATAGAAATTTTACTAAATTTCTTTTAGATAATATTTTAATATTATTTAATTTAATGTAATTTAAAAAAAAAAATAGAAAACTTATTTTCAATAATAATAAGCATTAGCGAAGAGGGGTGGTGGGGGCGGGAGCGGGGGTGACCCTTTGGTGAAATGGGGGGGCTTCTTGCCTATAGTGCCAACAACCAAGGTTCAAACCTCACGGGGTCGCTCTCTATCGTGTCAACAATTGAGATTGGGGGAGACCCTGTGGTGAAATGGTGGGGCTTCTTGCTTGTAGTGCCAACAACCAAGGTTCAACCTCACGGGGTCGCTCTCTACCGTGTCAACAATTGAGATTGCTTACCCTCAATTTTTTAGAGTGTGGCAGGGTGGGCGCCACTTCATCCCATGCATGTGTGCATGAAGTGGTTGAATGGCAGAGGTGGATTAGGGAATGAGTTGGAAAATATCACATGGCATAAGGAATAATCTAGAACGGGATCCTTTCATAAGTCCCTGCCGGCGTTGGGAGTTGTGCAACATCCTTCTCCAAATGCTCGCCAAACATCTCGCATTCATTACTATGTGTGCGAGGATGGGTTAGATAGTGTCGAATGAATTTTATTATCCTTGTGCCTTGATAACAAGTTATTCTTCATAGGCTCTGCATTTCGAATGGGAAAAAGTTGATTCACATTGCTTGTCTCAGCGCAAGAGTTGGAAATGGGTGGCATGGTTACCCTATTTCAATTGAAGGGCTCTAAATGCCAGATTGCCTTTGAAGGCCAGATATCAAAGCTCTGGTTGCAACGTTTGATAAGGCACCCGGATTACCTCACATTTGCAGCAATCAAATGTGTAGCAAGGAAGGGCTTTATGGAGGATGCAAAAGGATATCGTCTTGACTCAGAAATTTTGTCTCGTGTCCTAGTTGGTCTACTGGATGTTGGTGTTTCAAAGGCAGACTCCCAGGTGATTATGAAAAGGATTTTCTGCAAAGACATCTTGGTTGGTCTGGAAAGGGCATTGGCGGCGGCTTGCTTGGGCAAAGGCATCCCTCGCCCTTGTGACTTGGCTCTCCTCAACAACCCAAAGGCTCTGGTAAATTTTTATCCTTCTATCTTGGACATTTCTGGTATGGATTTGTTGGAATATAAGTGCTTGGCTTTTGTTGGGGCCGAATTTTTCAAGAAGAAATTTTGTTTGACACTAGTAGCAAAAGCATCATGGAAGAGGGAGTTTTGTGTGTTTTCTCAACAGAATGTTTGGTAAAGTTGGAAGGTTGGTGGGTTGGGAGTGCAGGGTAGGTTTTCTGGTGATAATTATCTGGTAGTGAAGTAGTTTTTTGTGGCTCAAGGTGCTAAATTGGTTAGTAGAATGTATCGTTTCTATGTTTAAGTTTGGGTTGGTGGTGTCAGTCTCGACATTATATCAAGGGGTTTGTAGAAGTTTCATTTTGGTGTGTTTGGATCAGTTGGTAGTCTCTAAATCATGCCCATGAGGGCCAAAACTTTGTTTTTGAAATCAATACAATATATCTTTTACCTATCAAAAATAATAATAATAAGCATGGGGGAAAACCAAAGCAACTCTATGACTTGGTGTTGGATTTTATGCCTATGTCAGCATAGGCTTCCGTACATGCCAGGTGGAGGAGGCCTAGCCCTCCCCCACGCAATCCTGCCCCATGGCACCCACTGTATCTACTTGTATGTTTAATTTTGTGCTTGGTTTATTATTTTCTTTTCTTTCTTCTGGTCTTGCAGGTGTTAACAGTCTCTTCCTTGTAGTGTTGGCTCTGAGAGCGACCTTGGCCCTCTAGGGAATTAAAGGAGGAGGGTACAAAACCCCCTGACCCCATTACAAACATCGGTGGTACTAATCAACCCATCAAACTTCGTTTAAAGATGCAGTTACAAACAGTGGTTTTAGTTTTCTTGATTCTGCAACATTTTCTATCAAAGCCGAACAAAGCAAGGTGGGTTTTAATGGTGGAACGAGAGAAGGTAAGCTCCCTGACACTTCTGGTTTTGTGAAACTTATTCCTAACCCTGATATAAAGAATGTTAAGTGTCAAAAAAATAATCTCAAGGATGTTGCTATATTTTTTGTTGTTGTTGAAACTAATAAAATTCATGCAAGGAAATACTTAGACACTTGGTTTAATAATGTATGGGTTTTGAAATTTGGAATTCAAATTAATTATTGTAGAATGCTCCAATGCGGGATTTTTTTTATCTTCTTGAAAGATCATACTATGCAAGAAAAAGTTGTGCAGAAATCCTACTGGAACTTGGGTGGGTGTGTGTTTAGGGCCCTTGTGTGGTCTCCAACGGCCATTGTGGAGGAAGTTCTAGCACTTTCCTACCCAAGGTGGGTGGTGATTAAAAATGTCCCACCGGAATACTGGAAGCTTGTCCCAGATTTACTAGCTTTATTTGTTAAAGTGGTTAGGGTTGATAAGACCAAATCCTCTCTCCCTCATCTTGATACTAGGGCATTGCTTACCCTCAATCCAGGGGCTGATATCACGCCCAGTATTACCATCGAGGATGAAGATAGGGATATAAGATGCCCCATTAAAATCTCCAGGAGTATAAATGCCTGCTATATTTGTCGTAAAGAGGGCCACATTTGAAAGAATTGCCCTCTCATAAAGAAAAACTCTGGAAAAACTAAGAAGCAAACCAAAACCCGCAAAGAAAATGTGTCTGGGGACTACATTGGGAATCTTGGGTTGAAACCAGACCTTGTCCCTAAACCAAACATCGCGGAAACCGAAGGTGATTCTGAGGTCGCAATCTCTGTGGAGAAGATTGACTTCCCCTCCAAATTCCTCAATGTTAGTAACCCATTCGCACCCTTGGTGGAAACTGAAACCACCCCAAGCTCGAGAGGTGGTGGTATGGGGTCGGATTCCACACCTGATGCATCTAGGGTAGAATCTATGCCTCCCCCACCCCCCAGAATTAGCAAATGATCAGTTTGAAAAATTAAATTCCTGACAACTTTCTATGTGGAAAATTAGAAAAAGAATTGAAAACAATTTATTGAAAGATGGTTGCTCTAGTAAAGAGAGCTCCAATGAAACAGTTTTAATGCAGCTCAAAAAATATAAGGGTAGAATCTATCTTGTTACTAGGGGTCATCAAGGAATGATCATGTTGGGGATGTTGGGTTGACCACAACCAATGGGCATGGGGAAAGCTCTGATTACCCAACCTCAACTTCTATTGATTATCACTTGGAACTTATAAGCAGGTCGAGGACCTCGTCTCTAGGGCTAAGTCTAGGAAGGAAAACTCATCCCATGGCCACACCCAGAGTAGCATCAACATCACTAGTCATGTTCCTGACCTCACTAACCAGGTAGAGGTGCCCGAAAGCATTTCCAACGTTGCTATTATTAACAACCTGGCAATGGATGATTCGAACAAATCTAGCTTAGAGGGTAATGCCAATCCTCGGCAGGGTGAGTTGGTTACCTCTCTTGACTCAACCCCTATCCCATATAAACCGGAGCCATACATTGAGATTAAGGTAGTTGTTGATGAGAATATCACAAAGGGGTGACTGGAGAAAGGATCCAAGCCTAGGAATGGGTCAGGAAGGCCTAGGAAGAATGGAAATTCCCTATCTGCAACAAAAACTATGCAACTAATGAAAATTAAGAGGAAAAAGATCAATTTTATCATTCAATCTCCAATGGCTAAAAGGTCAAAAGTGGAGTATAAACTATCCAAATGTTTTGAACAGATCAAAAGTAACCCAAAGGATACCCCCATGAATGATGAAGATGAATCTTAACATCATTTCTTGGTATGTTTGGGGGTTGGGGTCCCCAAATAGAAAAGATATTGTTAGAAGGTTTCCAAACCTCAAAGTTAAGAAAGATGTGGTCTTTATGCAAGAAACCAAGCAACAGGCTTCATGCTGGATGTTAACTTGAATTTTTTCTGGAAAGATTCTTGCTACTTTACCACTACTCATGAAAAAGGTAAGGGGGGTGTCGCCATCCTCCTCTCCAATAGATGGAAACCATGCAATGTTAATCAAGGCACCTCCCCTTGCAATAGGGTTGTTTGGGTTACCCTAAACCTTGATGATGGTTGCATTAGGTTGTGCTTAATTTATGCCCCCAATGATCATCGGGATAGATCTCTTCTATGGAAATGGTTGGCATCCCTAGACATCCCCTGGCTAGTAGGGGGAGATTTTAATATGGTGGAGCAAGTTGAAGACAAATGGGGAGGCATAGACATGCCTTGGAAAGAGGCTGAAAAGAAATTTTGGTTGAGGGAAAAAGACAAGATGAAGCTTGTTGATCCAATGGAAAAGGGAAAAAAGGACTGTCAGGGGGTCTAGTTCACTTGGTGCAATGCCCAAAAAGGGGATAAGAGGATCTACTACCGACTTGATAGGTACTATCCAAACAAAAATACTTTTAGGTTTATCCCTGATGATTCAGGGCAGCAGGTGTGTGTCTATCCATATACACTCACTGATCACCACCCGATCAAGGCTAGGGTGACTACCATCCATGACAGGCCAAAGAATACTCCCAAGCAACAAAAGTTTATCTTGAATACCCACCTCCTGCAGGACAGTGATTGTAGGGATGGTATTGCCTCTATTAGGGAAATCAATAAATGGCTTCTTAAGGAGGAAAGTTCCATTGAGAGGTGGGTCTCTAATGTGGGGGCCTGGACAAAGTTGCTACAAACCATTGGCAAGAAGAAGGCCATGGACTCCAGAAAAGAGGAAAATTTGTTACAAGAAAATTTGGTTGAAGCAGAGACTGCTGCAGGCCAAGCCCAATAATATTAGTCTTAATGAGGAGCTAACTAGGGCTAGAGGCAAGCTAAGGAATCTCCAAGCCCATAGAACAAAAGGGCTCAAAATAAGGGCTAAGCTTAATTGGCTAAACTATGGTGACAAGGGGTCAAAGTTCTTCTTTAATTATATCAAAGAAAAAAGTTGTAGAGAGCTAATTGGGAAAATCTGGGAGGATGGTACTCTATACACTTCTCAGGAGGATATTCTAAAGCAATTCCATTGCTTCTATAAAAAACCCTTTACCTCTAAAAGTAATGGGGAAAGCAACTTGGAGGCAAGAGAGCGCATTAAAGGGATTATCCCCAAGAAAACTAGCTAGGAAGATGCCTCCAAATTGGTGGTCGGCCTAACCAAAGTGGAAATAGAGAGAGCCATTCAATCTATGAGTAATGACAAATCCCCTGGCTATGATGGCTTATCTGTGGAATTTTACAAAACCTTTAGTGACTAGATAAGTGATGACCTGCTCCAAGTGTACCAGGAAGCCCCCCTAGTGAAAGGCTCTTTGGTAAAAAGCATAAATAAAGGCTTAATCAAACTACTTTCCAAAGGGAGAGACAAGTCCCTTATCAAAAACTAGAGACCCATCACACTTTTGAATGTCTCCTACAAAATTCTAGCAAAGGTCTTGGCCTTGAGGTTGGTGGACATCCTCCCCAAATTCATCAACACACAAATTGGCTTTATCAAAGGTAGATATATTCTTGAAAAATTAATCACAAGTTGGGAAGCAATGGAATGGTTGAAACAATCTAGTCAAAACTTAGTTATGCTTCATTTAGATTTCGAGAAAGCGTATAACATGGTGGAATGGAGTTTCCTAAGAATAACCTTGGAAGCCTTTGGCTTTCCTGTAGAATTTTGCAAGGCAGTTGATACTTTGTTGAAGGATGACATTGCTCAAGTGGATGTTAATGGCTTACTTTTTGAGGAAATTCCCCTGGAGCGGTCTATTAGGCAAGGCTTCCCACTTGCCCCTGCTCTCTTTGTAATTGCCTCAAATGCTCTTCATTACTTATTAAGGGATCAATCTATACTTCCCACGGTCAAAGGGATCACTCTTTCAAATCAAGAGGATCTGATCAATATCCAATTTGCAAATGACATAGCCATATTTGTTGAGCTCGAAGAGAATAACCTTGGGATCCTTATGGAGAAACTAAACCTATTCTGCCAGGCATCAAGGGCCAAGATCTTCATTGCTAAATCAAACTTCCTAAGATGGAATGAGACTCCTCCCAACTGGCTACAAAAATATGAGTTCCAATGGGGTGGTCCCAACAAGCAAGTAAGGCACCTAGGAATTCCATTTGTAGTTAGTCCTAACTTGAAGGAGATGTGGCTTTGGATAAGCTCGAAAATTGTCAAAAAGCTGGAAAGTTGGAATAGGCAGTATTTATCCCTTGCAAGCAGGATCCAAGTCTGCCAGAAGATCTTGTCCTCCTACAATGTTTATTTTTCCTTTGTTTAATTCTTCAACAATTATCAAGAAAATGAAATCCAAAAAAGAATTAGGATTTTTTGTGGTCAGATGGCAAAGGCACGAAGAAGAAAAATGTTGTGAAGTGGGAATGTTGTTGTCTGGACAAACTGAAGGGTGTTGCTGGGATCAAGGACCTGAGGGTTCAAGGCATTGCTCTCACCGCCAAATGGATTGCGAAGGTTATTCACGGTGAGGAGCCTTGGAAAATCTTGGTAAGGAACAATATTTGGCTTGCCTCACCTAAGCAAGCAAAATCCTAGAAGTTGCTACCTCTTTGTGATATTCTCATAAGCAAGTACCTAATGTCCCCCTCTGGTTCACTAGTTTTCAAAAGCCTATGTAAGGCTTGGGAGCTAGTGAAGCATAAAGTTAAATTTAAAATTTGCAATGTACAAGGGGCTAACAACCTAAACTGCTAATTTTATTGTTCTCTTTGGTGGAACTTGGAGCATAAGGGTAATCCCCTCGCCCTATTGCAGGGGTGCTCTGCAAAAAAGTGGAATCTTTGTGGCATCCAAACCTTCAATAACATTTTGTAGAATGGTCAAATCAAAACCTAGGAGAAACTGGTTGCTAAATTCAATTTGAATACTAGTATTACCAGAACATATAATATTATTTATGATGCTTGTAAAGATGTTAATTTTCCCTATAATTTTGGTGCTAATTTTAATGTTGTTGACGATATAATTTGGGAGGACAACACTCCTCTTATCTAAATTAAAACCAAATCTATTTATAAAATACTAACCAATAATATCTCTGTTTGGAATCATGTGAATAACTGTTGGGGATTAAATTCCCCTAACACAGATGGCAAAAAATATTTTCGTCTGTCTAGCACAATGTAAAAGAGCCTAAAAATACTTGCTTCAAGTGGCAACTCCTATTACATAAGCTCCCATTTAAAGTGAGACACTCTAATGTAGATTTGTGCAGCAGGACTCCAGAAACAATTATCCATATCTTTTTTTATTGTCTTTATGCTAAAGAGGTTTGGAATATATTTTGCAATGAACTTTCAATCTGAAATAATATTGGAAAATTGAATTGGTATGAGATTCTATTCACTGATAAGAAATTAAATAAAGATTTGCATATCTTTTGGGATTGTCTCTCCACTGAAATTTTATGGCATATTTGGAAGGCAAGGAATGAGGAAAAGTATCAAGGCAGAAAAAGGGGGCTTACTGAGTTTAATAAGAGACTCACATTTCTCTCCATTGTTTTGCAGGTAATTGTGACAATGGAGATCTCGATGGCCAAATTTATGAGACTAATCACCGATGGGGTCATGAGGGTAAACAAGTCAGAAGTCAAGTACAGGCACACCTAGCATCACAACCAAGAGGACTTAGAGATCTCTCCCAGGTCGCTAAGGGAATTTTAGAGAGTTTTCAATGAAGTTGTTGGGAATGCCCCTGTTGGCAATATTAAGAGGCCACAGATGATCAATAACATGTTGACCCTCCTGTTTGTGAAGATGCTTTTGTGGCGCAACCTATTGATAGTGAGGCCAATGTTGATGACCCTAAAGAAAGCAGCAAGGCTCATGGTAGATAGTTGGGGTGTTGTCACTAGTTAAATAGCTTATATGTAGTATGAGATAGCAATACTTATATAGTACTATATGAACTGGACTCAACGCATGTCTTTTTTGGTTTTGATCCACTTTGTTTGTTCTGGGATGTAATTTTTGTAAAGGTCTAAAAATGTTACAAACATAAGCCAGTGCTTACCAAGATGTATCTATGACTCATTCTACTATTACTAATACAAAAAAAAAAAAAAGCATAATATATTATAATTTTAAAAATAATACAAAAGTAATATAAATATATTAAACAAAGTAATAAAAAAACTAACTCTTTGAAAATGATATATCTCGACGTTATTTATTTATGTTATTAAATAAGATAGATATATAAATAGCTATTTATCTTTGAAGTTGTCAGTTCAATGCATGTTTTTTCTTATGAAGTTTCCTCTACGTCAAAACTGAAACTTGCCTACGAAATATAATATTGCAAAATTATAGATGAAATGAAGATGATATGTTCTCACAAGTTGTAGATTAAGCTATCAAACACAATTTAGTCTATTTCCTTCCATTTCTGATTTGAAATGTTTGAAAACCAAACTTATATGTATCTTTTCGCAAAATACAATGAATAATGATGACACTCTTATTGTAGATGATAATATAATTCAATGATATTAAATTATGATGCAAGTAATGAAAATATTATTACAAACACAATATTAATATTATTGTCATTTTTTATTCCTACAGTTGATATCTCTGACGTTTTCTATATAGACTATGTTATAGAATAGATATGCTAGTTTAACTCCAATGCCAATTCCTGCCTGCTCCAAATACTCCTTTAAAAAAACTAATCTATTTGCCGTTACAATGCAAAGATTAAAATCTAATAATTCCTAAACCATTGAAACATTTAGACATCACCTATCATCATTCTAAATACTACAACTCTCTGTGGTACTTGCCTACTTTCTATGAATGAACACCCCGTTTTGCAATGCATAGCAAAATGCTCGCAGTTATCAATTAGCAAATGGTATCTTCTATATCCATGTTTTAAAGCCTCTCCATTGCACGAGATATTACTTGGTTGGGAGCATCTGACAGTAAATGAGTGCGTTTCCACTGAAGGAAGGGAAGAAAATACACCATACACCCAATTTATACCCAAAAAGCAATCTATGCTACTCTACTTTTTTCTCCTTTGTGTCTGCATTCAAGGCACAGAATCCTAACAAACCTACCTGAACTTGATGTTGGAATGGATCAAGAAAGTTTTGCAAATCAACCTCCACTCCCTCTTACGTTGTCATTGGTAAAACGAATCATTTTGGTCTTCCAAACATAAATTCTTGCACTTTCATAATTGATTAACATTAAACAAAGTGTACAAAATCAAACAAAGAAATCATTCATTACATGGTGACCAGAACTGCTACTCAACTGATCAACCCCGTTCCTTTTCAGATACTTCATACAATCATTTCTGGACAGTCACGAAGATTTCATATCATTTTCAATCCGACATTTTCAGCTTAATTAGACCTTCACAACCAATTTATTGGCCAACCTATGTGTAAAGCATACAACCACAAGAAGACTTGGATATAAGGTCGGGACCCTACATACACATCTCTTGGTGACTACATTATAACAGAATATAGTCTAACCTTAGTATACTCTCCTAGCCTAATTCAAAATGCAACCCCAGTTGCCTACTATAACAAGCTATGAGCACCATATACATTTAATGGGTACATGTGAGATCAAGATGTAAATAATTGTCACTCCGTAACCACAACCCCTCTTCCCCGAATCATGTTTTGGGTCAAGTGAGCTTTATTTCCAGCAGGAGAACACGTTCACATTTCATTGTCCCACTTGCTTTTCCTGCACTGTGAATGACATATTTGTCTCAGAAACAAAGGCCTCATAAAATGTTTGATGAAATCGGAAGACCTCTCCCATTTATTCTAAACTACATATATACTCTCACAAATCTGGGTTTAAAAACTAGTCACACTATGAATTCAGATTGCTGGATTTCAATACACAATTCACACCTTTATCAAGACATGCAATAAAAATTGGATGTTCATCAAAACTTTGTTATCTTGTCACAAGTATGGATATGCATTCAACATGAGATGCTATGGACAACAGATCCAACACAACCTCTTAACTCTGTAGTATCTTCCCAGCCAAACTTTAAGAAACAACTAAAACCACATTGAAAAGAAATTGCCCAAAAGATTTCATTGGTAGCCCATGGTGCTGCAAAACAATCTTCTTTAATAACTACATCCCCTGCTAGTTGGCATCTTGTAAATGCTAACCCATGAAGTACTCACATTCTGGTTATTTTAGAACATGAGATACTATAGCAAACTCATCTTTTGAGGGAACAACTCCTAAAACCTGATCAAAGAATCATTCATAGACCATGGCACTGCAGATCTTCTGTACACAGTACATCCTTCTATTATTGGCGGCTTGTAACACCTAATCCTTGAACTCCTCACATTCTGGTTGTTTCCCAATGTGTGACACTCTTGATTCATTTCAAAATTCACCCCACAACCTGTGAGCTTCAGCTTAGTATCATTGTGGTAATGTTTTTCAGTATTTTTCCCCTAGTCCTCACAATGGGGAACTTCATGTGATGCACATAAATACATGAAAAACTTTCAATATCATGCCATACTGAGCCGTATTATCTATGGTTTAAAGTTGAAGATTTTGGTTCATCCTGCAGCGGAATACAAAAGTTTCATTCCAATTACACAGGAACAAATCCTATGCCATTCTGCACAGACCAAATAGTTGGGGTCTCCGTACTAAGAATTTCATTATTGTAATCTTTTATAAATATGTACCACCAACATGTTTTCTCTGCAAAAAAAGTCTCTAACCTCCTTATGTGCTTTCAAAATCCAAGTTTGAGACCTTTCTTTTTCTTGAAGCTTTTGTATTGATGCTACAAAGAGTTTTCTATCACCTCAAAAGGTACTTAACAAAATTAAGGCCAGTGCATAAATTAAATTTGTTTTTACTAGAAAAAAGTTTTTATCCTAAATAAGTTCAGATATTAGTTAGGCCAGTGTATAAGTTTAATTAGGATAATGTAAACCATGTCTCTGGGTTTGCTACCCGATAATAGCAATCTGATGGTTTCTAATATATACTATCCACTGGCAGGTACAGATACATGGTTTATTATCGAATAGCAAGCCCAGAGAAACTATATATAGTGACGGCCATAGCAGCATTAATCGTTTGGGGAAAAAATCGGCAAACCAAAAGTTCAGAATTTTTTTAAAAAATCGGGAAAAAATCGGGAAAAGATCGGGAAAAAATCGGATTTACAAAAAGACACAAAAATTGAAGAAAAACAGTCAGAAACACTTTTTAAAATTAATGGCATTTCCATAGCATACAAACATTGAGAGCAAATAAAATATAGAGTTCAATCCATGAATTATAGAAAATAGATTTTGTTGGTTATATTCATATCGCTGATTACATTGCACAAAACACAATTAAACTGCATAAATATCAGATGGTGACAGTTGTCTATGCTACCACATTTTTCATACATGTCTACCAAAGCATTTTATCAAACAATTCACTGTCTTGCTGCTATGGCTAAAAGCCTAAAACAGGTGCTTTTGAACAAGTTATAGATGCTTGGAAAAAAAAAATCTATCAAAGCATAATAATAGTAAGCAATAGTATAGACAAGGCAGTAACTGTTTCCAAAATCTCAAAGAAATGTGGTCTTTCTGGTGATGGAATGCCATGACAATCCATAGCAATTTGCTTGTCATCGCATTCGTTATGGCATTCCATCACCATGAGACCACATTTTTTGAAGCATTTTTTCAAATAGTTCACTACCTTTCTATGCTACCACATTTTTCATACATGTCTACCAAAGCATTTTATCAAACAGTTCAACACCTTCATGCTATGGCTAAAAACCTAAAAACAGGTGCTTTTGAACAAGCTATGGATGCTTGGAAAAAATCTACCAAAGCATAATAGTAATAACATAGACAAGGCAGTGAATTGTTTGAAATGCCTCAAAGAAATACAGTCTCAGTGATGGAATGCCATGACAATCCATAGCAATTTGCTTGTCATGGCATTCGTCATGGCATTCCATCACTATGAGACTACATTTCTTTGAGACATTTTTTCAAGCAGTTCATTGCCTTGTCTATGCTACCACATTTTTCATACATGTCTACCAAAGCATTTTATCAAACAGTTCATTGCCTTGCTGCTATGGCTAAAAGCCTAAAACAGGTGCTTTCAAACAAGCTATGGATGCTTGGAAAAATCTATCAAAGCATAATAGTAAGCAACAAGCCATGGTCTCATGGTTTTTTTGGCGCAAAAATCAGCTCAATTTTATTCACGTTTTTTTGCAGATTTTATACACGTTTTTTTGGCGATTTTGCAGTTTGAAACAGAAAAAAATCATTGACCAAAAAGTCAACGATTTTTTCAAAAAATCGGGGAAAAAATCGTCCAACTTGCAGATTTTTTAAAAATCGCAATTAATCGGGATTTTTTGCAGATTTATGCTTCTATGATATTATATACAATAGGCATCGCCAAAAAGAGCATATAGACAAACAAGCAGGCCTCCCAGACATGATAAAATGCAAAGAACACAAAAAATAAGATGATAAATGTTTCCCTTTGAAAGAGATATGACACTAAAACACCTTGCACTTGCAGAAGGTTTACTTAAATTGACCATGAAATTTTACTGCAGTTCTTGGTTATTCCTAATTTTTCACATAGAAGATTGTCTTCAATCTGTGAAAGCAAAAACATAGCCTAGCACTAGCAATTTTTCCACTGTGAGTTACACTTTGAACGAGCAGGCAACTAGAATCAATTACTTATTTATCACAGTAACAGTAAGTACTGGTAAAGGATCTTGACCAGCAAATTCTCCAACGGACAGACCATATTAGAAAAACCTTCTAACTGAAATATAAACCATAAAAAAGTATGCTCTCGAGAACCTTAAGAGACATTATATTTTACAATAAATTCTCATTGAAAATCAAAGTGAGATTCTAAAAAGATATAATACAACACATTAATGGCTCTCACAAATACAATAAACAAGAAAGTGGGAATCAAATAATGGCAGAACCTAAATGAAACTAAGTCATGCTTCAGTAACTGTTTACAACATCTTCCAAGATAGAAGGAGAAAGAAACAAGAATTCATCCCACTCACCTTGTGAAGATTGCTCAACCCTTATATCTTCTACCATCTTAACACCCTCACTCGTCTTAAGGGGCTGATCAGGTGACTGCGAGGCATAGGTCAGAGCAATCTGCAACATAGAAATCATGTCTTCTTCAAAGTTCTTGTACCTCATCAATTCAAGGTCAAACACTTCAGCAGTCCATTCCCAATGAACTATAGACTGAACCTGTTTTAGGAAATCAACTCCATCATCGTGAGAATGATAATGCACAGGCGCTTTTCCAGTCAAAATCTTAAGCAGCATACATACCGGCCTTTTGTGACATCTTTTGGTCTCATTCTGCTCAGGTGCCTTGTATCCTGCCAATCTAGTTGATTCATGAGAAGAATTTAGTTGGAGAGCAAGCCCAAAATCAGAAATGTCCTCATTACCATTTTTGACAAAAAAAAATATTGGACTTAATCTTTCCATGTGGAACCCTCAAAGATCCATACTCCTGGGTATAGGCAAGGCCTCAAGCAGCTCCTAAAACCAAACTGATACATGTAGTCCACAGTCAAAAGGTGTTCTTCTAGAACCTCAATTCCCTGATTCAGATAAAATTTATGAAAATGAAAAAAATATTACCTGATATGAAACATAACTACAAGGAAAGACAAACTAGAAAGATCAACATTTAAATTGAAAAGTAGTGGTCAGATTTCTAATAAGCTGGCGGTTTCAGATTACATAAAAAATGGAGAACAAATAAACCTTAAGATGGTTGAAAGATTCATTTTTTAAGATTTATCATACCTGCAGATCTTTTTGCAAAGGCGTCCAAATAAAATGAAACACCATGCTGCAGTTTAACTGGCACAGCTTCTGCTTCTGTATCATGCTGTTCATTTATAGTCCAAACTTAAAAGGGAATCACACATCACCATTTCAGCAGAGCACACATACAAAACAATGCGTCAATGTCAAAAAGCATCATTTGAAAAAAGGGTCACATGAATGAAACTTTCTTTATTTCTTAAATGGTAAAAATTAACCAACTGTAAACACATCAAAACAGAATCGTTAAAAGAAAAAAAAACTGGTACCTATTTTGATGACCCTGCCATGAAAAATGAAAGAACAATACTGTAAGATAAATCCAAAGACTTTAAACAAAAAAGAAAACAATATTATATTTTGAAGAATTTAAAGGGGATCAATCATCAAACACAACAAAGCTGAATTACAAGTAAAAAGAATGTAGATAATGTGTCCATAAACAAGTCGCAAAAATTAGAATCCTGGACACTTATATAAATCAAGCTACAGAATTTTTGAAAAAAAAGGAGGAAAAAAGCGAATGCCTTCTGTGGGCTTCTCTTGACCCTTGCAACTCATGCTATTGAAAGCAAAAAGAATTCAGAACAGATTTTTAAATGTGGCAAGAGTAGAATACCTCAACAATCAATGCATACACAGACCTAACTGAGAAAATAGCCAACAAAAAATTAAAATACTATCAGGGACAGTCTTATGTATGCATAAAAATAACTCATATTCAAACCTACCACGTTTATTTAGTACAAAAACTCAAGAATTGTTAAACAACCATCCACATACACTGAGAAATGGAACAATTCAAGCAGAAATGCACTGAATCTCATAAATGTGGATTCAAATGTCACATGTGCAGAGATCAATAACACTGTTACAAACATACAATACATCATCTATTTATCTATGAAGCACATATAAACAAAATTGTTGAGCAACCATCCAAATACACAGAGAAATATAATAATTCAAACAGAAATGCAGTGCATCTCTTAAATGTGGATTCAAATTTTAAATGTCCAGAGATCAATAACATTGTTACAAGCATACAAAATAATTATCTATTTATCAATGAAGCATGTACAAACAAAATTGAAGAAACAGGCACCAAGATAGTGCTACAAGCAAAACCTCAAATATGTCTGAATACAACTGAAATCATGAACAGTGAATGCAAGCCAAAACATTACATTCATTAAAAATAAATGCAAATATATCCCCAAATGAAATGCAATGCAAACACAAATACATTGCAATTCCCGAACACGGATACAGATCTGAACTTTGACAGCTGACACAGCCATACAACAATATCATTTTGATAATAAAAGAAAGACAAGAACCAGAAACCAGATGTCACGAACACAATCCTTTAATATAAAAAAATTAAAATAACAAACCAAAATAGAAATTAGAAAACATACAGGAAAGGTAAAAAATGCACACAAACAAACCGTAATCATGTCAACAAAAAGGCAACCCAGATGGCAGACTTCGACAGAAAAGTCACTAATCCAAGAAAAAGGAAAGCAGAAATGACTTTGCACGAATTCTTATTAGTAAAACCTCAAAAACCGAGAGAAAAAAAACAAATAAACAACCTCCACAATTCAGAGCAACATTCACTGTGTCTCCTGCTCCATATCATGATTCTTCTTTGCCATCACATATAATAAAGCTCTTTCAAAAACTCTTTGCAGACTTAGCCACCAATTCATTGTGACAGCTCATTATGGCAGAATTAGCCGCCCACTCACTGTGACAGTTACATATTCTCTACAAATCTAGCTGGGGTGTTACAACATATTTCTACACATATTCAATAATTTGGGAGCCAAATTATTTGTCTGTTAATCTTGACAGAGAAAAATACAAGTCAAGGACAAGAATTAACTATAGGGATGCATACGTGGCCACTTGTGGCTCCTCGGAGAACATTATGTTTGTTATTCTGAAAAAATCTCAAATTTTGAGAAACTATTTAAAAATACCAAACCACTGCCACTTGAGCATTATCGTGCCATTACAGCTACATATTATAAAATATAAGATAACAGAAAGTGATTCGTTGGGAATAATATATAAGATGTGTCAATTATGATTTAAAAGTCATAAAACGTGTCCTTACCTAAATTTGATTATCCTTGTGGGTAAAAAAATTTCAAGCCAATATAACATTTCAATAATATTTAGGGAAAAAAAATACATTTTGGTTTTTGGATGACCAAGGACAACCAGAATTTTTGGAGTTAACAAGAAAGTTCATCTATTAGCCAAAAAAATTGCCAATATACAGTTAAAGCCATAAAACGATAACAAACAAACTCAACATTACTGCAACTGTACAGACCAATTGCCTATTTACCACCACAAATCTCCCTCCTTGGCCTTGGCCAAGCCATTTTATTTTTATCATCATATTTGTCTTATGAAGCCTAGAGTTCATATACCATTCCAACTTGAAGTAGCTGTTCAGGTGGTACTCGCATTGTAGAAATGGCTGACCTACAATTAGTCTGCAGAAATCCATACAAATCAATGACCCGTCCTTCAAGAAAACTTCTTTTTTTAGAATTCCTCAGCGTGGTAATCCCTAAAACATACACAGCCCTTACATTACTCGCCCTCTCAAGCTGTTGCAATTCCTCCTGTGCAGAAGTGGAGCAGCTATTTTCTACAACTGAATTTCTTTCATGATCATCTGAACCATCCCCGACATCTTCACTTTTAATGTGCTCATTTATGCTTTCGATAACCTCATTCAGAAATTCCTGTCCTTCCATGTTTGGGGTCACATCTCCATAACCATACTGAGCAAGGCATCTATATACACCCTTAGGCCCTGGTTTTCCTACTAGAAATCTCTCCTCTAACAACACTGTTGTTACGGGAACAATTCTTATGGTCAAAATAATGAGAATTTCATGAAGAGCACCCACATTCCTCACATAATGCCTCAGGATAGGTGGTAATCCATGAACTTGGTCACTGCACAAGAAACACACACCTGGAACACGAGCTCCTGCATCAGCAACAAGTGTATGAAGGTCTTCTGAACTTACTTTTCTCTCTGTTAGATATTTATACTTGATCTGCCTGCCATAGTTCCAGGAGAACATTATAACCACAAAAAATGCCGCAATTACAAAGGGCACCCAACCTCCCTGTGGCACTTTGTTGAGCACAGCTGAGAGATAGACTCCTTCTATGAGACCAAATACCAAAAGGAATGGTAATATAAGTAGAGGGTGCATGTTCCAAACAAGTAGCATCACCAAGCTTACTAGGCATGTTGTAATGAACATGACTCCAATAACAGCAACTCCTGCATACCCAATATCCAAAACACTGTATATGAAGAATTGGTGAGACATAAAAGCACAATATTCATGTTCCATACTAATATAATGAGATAAGAACAAGAGATTAGCGTTCAAGAGGAATCTCTTTATTCTTTACTCAGCAGGATGAAAATAAATTTGTCACTGAAATTCTATAAAAATAAAGCAGAATCTGAGAAGTAATCCTTACCATAGGCATTCCCAATTTCTGGGCCACCCTTAAATCCTACAACGATAGCAAGGCATAAAACCATGAGAATGTAGTTGACTTCTGGGGAATAGACTCGTCCTTCCTTATTTTGTGAGGTATGTACCATCTTCACCCGAGGGAAGCAGCCAAGAGCCATAGATTGTTTTATAATTGAGAAGCTGGCTGAAATCAATGCTTGACTCGCAACAATGGCTGCTAGAGTGGCAATAATAAACATTGGCCAATAGACTGGAGTAGGAACTGAGCTGTAGAATGCATTCTTCATGTCTTCTGGATGCTTGATCAGATAAGCTGCTTGCCCGGCGTATGTGATAATAAGAGCAGGGTATACCAAGGTAGAGTAAGCAATCTACAATTCAAAATCCAACATTTCCATGAGAGTGGAACTTTAATCATTTATAGCAAGTTATTTATAGCTGAACTAGACATTTCTTTTGTAATCAGTGAAAAACCTGGATAGATCTCTTATTAAAGTGGCCCAGGTCAGCAAACATAGCCTCAGCACCTGGTTTCAATAAGATAAAAAAAGCAGCTTTTAGGCATTCTTGGAGTCCTTGTTTTAAGTTATAATTTCAGTACTCAAAATCCTTTCCTTCATTATTGTAGGAAAGTAAAAGCAATTTAAGAATATATATATATATATATGCATAAGTGAGTACAGACCTGTTATACACAGGACAACGCCTCCAAGCAGCACCCATCCATCTTTTTGGTGTTTCTGAAAGAAATAGACTATATAATAAGGGTTGATTCCTTTGAATGCTGCTGGGTAATGTTTTGCAACATTGTATATTCCAATAAGGGCATTGGCGATGAACCAAAGGATCATTACGGGGGAGAACAGAAAACTCACTCTACCAGTACCAAATCTTTGAAGAAGAAATAGTACCAGCAGGATTGCAGCTGACACACCCACAACAGCACCTGCACATTATAAATAAGTAATATTACTGACAATAATGAAGAATTGAAGAATATCTTACCATTCAGGACCTAGTATATTAAAATTATTAGAAGAGAATCTCTAGAGGGAGCCATGGTAGAAAATAAATCTCCATTACCATGAAATCAACCCATAATGTAGAGAGCAAGAAGTGTTTATGGTTCAGTGAATAGTCATTAAACCTATGACTTTTGGGTAAGCTGATATCACCTAGTGATTGAAACATGAGGAATGCAAATATAGACTAACAATAATGAAAGAATATAGTCTTGTATGCCATGCAATCAAGGAGAGTTTGAGGATAATATAAGCTTAAACCTCTCCTATGTATAATTCAATAAGCATGAACCTATCATCCCCATTCAATTAAGCATGGGGCACTCATAAATTAGACAGGTTGGTGAACATAGTGATAAAAACAGTAATTGATTGTTTTAATAATGTTTTAAAATTACATAATAGAAGACTATATAAGCTTCAGGCAAGCACAAGTTTGAAGTTAAACTACAAAAGAGTTTGGCTCAACTACTAGATAAGAGAATATTGAGCTGCCATGCACACCGTATACATATATTAACCGCTATGATATCTTATGTGTCCCCGATCAGCCAGCTAACTGGAACTAGAATAATGGATTTGGATCATACCTTGGCTCAGATTAGAGCTCCTTGACTGAATTCCTTGCACAGCTGACAGCACTGCACGGTTGAAAATATATGAAATTTTAAAACAAATTCAGCATGTGGTGGATCAGTACATCTTGAAACTACTAGAAAAGAGAAGATTGAGCAGCAAATAAGAGAATATTGACTGCACGGTTGAAAATACTATGAAATAACAGCTCTAGATTACAGACCTGAAATTGCAGGAGTCAATGCTCCATCTCCAATTACCATACAGGTTCCTATCATGACAACTATGAGAAGAGCCTTCTGAAATGTTGCACTGTTCTCAAGACATTGCTTCGTTCTGGAGTTGAAATTGTTCCCATGATTTTGACTAAAATACTTCAAATTGGAGTCTGATTGAAGGCGCTTGAATTGGTTGCCAACCTTTTGGCCAACATTAACATACCGACATAACAATGAATAAAGTGCAAATGTGCCTCCTGAAAGCAATGAAATATTAGAGCAGATAAAATTTGGATACTTGAGTTTCCCATTGACAAAAACTAATAACTACTTTATAAACCATATATGGGTAACATAAAAAGAATGCCAACTACTTAAAACCTAAATGGTTATTATGGAAAGAATACCTCTAATATAACCCTAAGTGAGTATCATACAAAGAAGGTAAATAAATACTTGCCTTCTCCATGATCGTCTGCTCTAATTACAATGAAGACATACTTTACAAGAGCAATCATTGTTAGCGTCCAGAACACCATGCTCAGAATTCCCAACAGATCTCTCTCTTCAGGATTATGAATATTTATAGAAGAGTATGTATAAAGGGGGGATGTCCCAAGATCTCCATACACAACTCCAAGTGTCTGGTAAGCTAGCAACAGCGTTTCAGTCTTCCCAAATATCTGTAGAGCATTTCCCACAAATAATCTTTAAGAAAACTTCATAATACAGTATTAACATGAATGACAATCTAATACCATATAAACCTTGTTACCTGAGGCCTGAAAAGGGGCGCCAAATATGCCTCTGAAATTGTTTTCTTCATTTGTTTTGGTTTCGGCAGCTCATCATTTGGGTAATCAGGTTTATCATCTTGGACCACCACTATTGATTCCATTTCAGTAACCTTTTCTGCACTGTCATCCATACTGTCCATCGCAAATCCTTTACCTGACTGATGTGGGTTTCTCTCTACCAATTGAAAAAGTGCCCAATTCTGTCTCTTATTTGCAACTTGTTAACTTATTTTAGATTAAAACAAACACAGCAGAATAAGGCAGCCTTCAACCAAAGGAAACTTCAGAACATTTTGTTTCTATTAGAACAGCAACGATTTCAGATCTCTCACTCTCCAACCTAACGAAATGAGTTGCTATTTAAAGCCAGATCGCATGCAGATTAAGTCACTCACCGACTCACAAGTCTTGTGTCACCGAGAGAGAAGATCTTACCTTAAGGACGAATGGGTAAAACAGAAACCTCAAGTAAAGGCTATTTATAAGCTGATAATTATTTGTGTCCAGAAGCCATGATCCGAGCCGTAAAATCTATCACCATTAATGAAGAAAACAGGCGAAGTTTTTGATTCGTGCGCAATCAACTATAAATTCAAGGCTAGACGGTTGCATGTAGTAGCAAACTACCTATATATGGCTCCCTATAAATTAATGTGCACACTCAAGATTTTATACATGAAACAAACGTGTCACAGACGCGTTGTAGAAAAAATTCAGTTCAAAAATAAATAAAAATTGCATTAAAAGCATGGGAAGATCGCCCAAAAGGGAGAAATTGGATATTTTGCAAAAATCGATTTGATTTTGCCGCGTTCGAGAAAGAAAGAAAGAAAGCTTGCTTTCTTCTTTTAGTCGTCTCATGCTTATTTCATGCTCACTGATACACATCTCGTGAACGATCAAACACTTCCTGTGAACGATTTTTTTAAAAAAGTTTCTAATTTGTAGATATATTTTCCGTCAACTTTGTTTTGGTTTGTTAAGTGAAATTTGGGTTATTATTATAAATTTGGGTTATTTAAGAAATAAAATATTTTCAAACTACACTGTTATTTCACTTAACTTCCAAGCCTTTTTAATAATTTTAAATAATCCAAATTTCTAAGCTTAACCCATTTACTCACTTCTCTTTTCTTAAAAAGTAAAAATCTTATAAACATGCAAAGAATAGAACATACAATAATTTGGGTTAACTTAAATTAAACTTTCAAGCCTTTTTAATATATTTTTGTGGTTGATTTTTGTGGGTATTTTTTTTTAAGAAGTTTTATAATTGAAAATTTGTAATCTATTTTTGGGGCTTTTTTTTTTTTCTAATTTTGATCATTTTTATTTGTAGCTTTTATTTATTTTGGTACTTTTGTAAAGTCAAAGGAGATGCAAGGAAAAGCCAAAGAGAAAGGATTGAGAGCTTAATAAAGAACGCTGGCAATATAATTTTTTAATGTATGTGGAATTTTTTATAATGGTTGGGGTTGTTTTGTTGAGTAAGGTGTCAGTTGTAATGGGTTCTCTTATTGAATATGTATGTGAAGTATGGCATAGGATGTGTGGTTTATGGTTGCCTATCATATTTGAACACATAGAGGAAGCATTGGAGGACACATAGATGTGTGGATGGTTTGGATGTCGCAAAAAATCAAGGGTCAATCAACAAGAAGAAGTTCAAATTTCTAATGTAACATGGGCCAAAAGATCTAATCTTGAGTGAAGACCATCTCTCAAGATCTAGGTTTGTGAGGAGACTGGCTCTTGAATGGTACAAATGTCATTACAAAAAATATGAGAAGTTTAATATTAGAAGTCTGTCTTAAGGAGAACTAGAGGTATTGATAATAGGAGGCCACCAATAGTTATGGTCATTGAAGAATAATCCAATCCTAGAGCCATACTCAACTCATTTCATAAAGGTCTTCTCAACCTCAAAAGCCTTTTAAATAGTCTAAGTAGCAAACTAACCTTGTATCTTGATTGGAGCATTAGTAATGAAAACGAAATGAAAGTCAATACCATGCCAATACTTCTTTCCAAGAGGAGAGCCATATATAATGCAATGTCTAATAGTAATATTTAGGAATTTGAGTCCTTGGACAACCCACTTACACAAAGCATACTAATTTTTCTATGATAAAGTAAATAATACTATTGAAAAAAATAACTCTCTAATGATAAGTAAATAATATCTAAAATAAAATAAAATAGTTATTAAATAAATAAAATAATTTTATGTGTTATTTTACTATTTTAAATATAGATCTAAGTAATCAATTAATTACAAGTTATTTATTATTTATTTTAAAAGATTTATAATTTATAATACTAGTTTATTAAAGAATTGATTAAATAGGTTCATTTAGATAGGTTTTTATACATTCTTGGTTAATTAAGTGTGAAATAATCAAAATAAATTATGGATTTGAAATTATTTTTGAACTATTGGATTAAATGAAAAATGTATGGTGGCAATGTGTAATATTTTTTATTTAAATTTATTCTTCTTTGTCAATATTAAAGATTTCTTAATACACAAATAATTAAAATAAATGTTATTTTATCAAATGATTAAATATATTTTCATGGATATGAAATAAGACAAGTTTTAATATTCATACAATTAAATTAATTATCAAAAATACAATCAATTAAATAAGAAAATTATAATTAAATATTATATGTTGAGTTCATGTGTTCTTAATCATTAAAAATAATAGCAAATAAAATAAATATATTGATATATATATTTATTTTGATTTATAATTATTTATATTTTATATTTCTATACCAAATTATAATGTTGGTAATATTTTATTTTTATAATTTTAATTTTTAAAATATATGAGGCTCCTTATAGAACACCTCTATAGACATAATAAGCATAAATACCTAAAAATTTTGAGAAATGAATAAGAACAATAATAATAAGCATTTACACCTAATGACAAAATACAACCCTACACAAGTAGAATATAAATCTATATTTATATTTACACTTAAAAATGAAAAGGAAATAAAAGAACAAACTATTTACTATATAGTAATAAAGTGAAGCAAAAAGAGAGTAAAAAATCATAAATAGTTACCTATATCGCCTTGAAACATATTGATTATTAGTTCCTGCCAAGGGAACTATAGGCACCACCTGATTCTTAACTTGTTATTAATAATTCTGTTTTTGACAAATGAGAGTTCATTTATTTTTTATTTAACAAATATTTATGTATTGTTAAAATAACATGCAAAATATATAACAAAACATATTTCACAAATTGATTTTTTCAAATGTAATTGGCAGGAAAGTTTTGCCCGATAAGAGCGATTTATGCAGATCCATTATCATAGTGGGGATTCTAATGACAGATGGAAAGGGCATATTCGGCAAAAAAATTGGAACAGTTATCAACTACATATTATTTCAGGTTGGATAGTTTGAAAATCACAGCAAAGAAAGCAACAACTATAATATTGCATGCACTGGCGAGAGGAAATCGGGAATTGTTTATTGGTAACTATTTTATCATTTGAATTTATTCGATAAACATACTTCAAAGTTTATTGTGAATGCATATTTCATAGGTATTGAAGGGCATTGTTAAAATTCCATGTTATATTTTGCAAACTGTTGAGATAGTAAACTAGTTTATCTCGAAGACATCTCCATGTCTAACATTTAAAATACCTCTTTTTTAGGTCTAACAAAAAGATTTCTTATTTTTGCCGTATCCTCTATTCTTTGATGCAGCTCTACTGATATAGGAGTAACTATTTCTTAGAATAGGCGTTCCCATTGTGTTACAGTTCTCTAATGTTGGTAACTGTCATGTAATATTCTGCTTATAGGAGCACTATATTTGAAAATGGTTTTGTGCAAACATGGGGATATATTACACACAAGGGGGAAGGTTTCGGCACTCATTTTTCTAATGTTGGAGATATAAATGTATTGGTATTGGGTCTTTTATGGGGTGTTTGAGCAAAGTATTCTTGAAATCATCAATGGGTAAAGGCAACTGATTTCATGCCGCAGTTTGAGTACAATATCAGATCCTTTATGTTGCTTTTGCGGAGTTGTGAACCCATGTAACATTTCCTTACTTTGTAATCGTCCTTGTATAGTAAATTCACCATGCATGCAAAATGAATAAATTTATATCTTGGAAGCTTGAAATTGCTATTCTTGAAATGTGCATTACAATATGTTGTTGGAACGATTTTATTCTTTTTCTAGATTTTTCTTGTATGGTTAAAATTCCTCACCCCGTACTTTTGCCACCCATTTCATTATTTCTCTTCTTCATGCATCACCTTCAACTCTGCCTATTCAACTATCTATTTATATCGTAATTTTCTGAGAACAGATTAATTATGGAATGATTTCTTTACTTATGATTTGTCGATATTAGATTGTGGTTTAAAATCTATATTTTTTTTTGCTTAAATGTTTAATCATTTCATGGTAGTCGTGCATTCTAGTTGAGTCAGTTGTGTGTCGTATTAGTGTTTATATGTCTCCACTATGCTACTCTAGTGGTAACGGTTTTGCAAATATCATGTGCAGAGTGATATATTTCCTATATAAGCATTTTTTTGTTTACCCTTCCCTCATTTCCATCTATTACTAGTACCTTGGTGCATGCGCTTCAATCTTTCTAACCGCTTTCTGTTCCAAGAAATGAGTTGTTCCATCTTCCTTGACCGATTTTTTATTTATAACTCATTAAATGCATTCTTTTAATATGATAAGAATTGTTAGGCACAAGATTGTTATTATCAGATGAATGGTTGGTTGTGCCTCAAATGGAGGCTCGTGGTTATGAGATAAGCAACATTCTAAATTTATAGAGTTTATTGTTCTTGTTATATTCGTTTTTCTGCCAAAACTCACACTTATTAGCCTATAAAGACGACAGCCATGGAGAAATCGCTACTTGCTCTCTTTTTTTACTATATCTCTCTTTTTTTACTATATCAAATGCAGATTGGACGACTATGAAGGGGCTTCCTAAAATTGATTTTGTGTAGTGATTGATGACTCGGATTTGTAATTTTTTCATTGTATGTATCCAAACTGCAATGAAATCATTCATTGCTATCTTCTTTTCTCAATAATAAGCCGACTGATAACGAAAATGGGGGTTTACAGTGGAAAAATGATGAAAAACAGTGAAAAACGATGATCGAAGGCAGAACCAGGAAATGGCAAAATCAAATGGATGAAGGTGTTGCAATCGTCTTGCACGCCTCTACAGCAATGGAGACCATCGATCTACAAAGTTAGCCCACTCTCCTCACAAAGGGAACGCCTTCGGCATAATAACATATATAGCCAAAGCATTAGTTTTTTTATATCATGGTTATGCCTTAGGGCATTCCTCGACTTGATTGTAATATGATTTGCATTTGTTAAATTATGCATATTTTTTTCATGTGACTAGTTCATATCTTTCTAGACCTACAAATTATAACTCTTAAACCTTTACATCCCTCCCTGATAACCATAACATCTCTGGGCAACTTCCAAACAGATATATTTATTAAAACCAATGACCTTGACAACCATAACATTATTTACAAAAATCATAATTTGTTCTAGTTTATGAAAATCACATGACAATACAGAAAGGGTTGAAATCACATTATTGAAGACTCCTAATATAACTATAATACATTATAAACAATTGAAATGGATACATTTCTCTTCAGTTGAATAGCAACACTATTTATATTTTTGTATTATGCAGAGAACTACTGGGATACCCTGACGTCAAAGTGTGATCAAATTCATAAGGATCTCCAATAGAAAAACAAATCTACCCTACTCATAAACTTTGAGAGGTACCAATGATTTCTCGTTTGAGAGAATTGTCTGGAAAAAATGAGGAGGTTGAATATACACATCTACCTAGATGGTCTAGATGGTCTGTCTGGAAAATTACAGAGGTCAAATATACACCGACCTAAATGATCTCATAAGATAATTCACAATGGAAATCATAAGATAACAGACTAGCCGATGCAGAGGTGGTCTCCTGAATGCAATGTTGTCTAAAACCAGCAGACTATTCCTAAAAACCCATCATTCACAAAAATCTCTGCAAGCTCAGAGATGACTAATTGAAGGAAATTTCGACACGGGTGCTATGAAAAGCAATAAAAAGACATGGGAATAAGAACAGACAGGATTTTTAACTAAGGTTGACCACCATCAAAATTTTATACTTGGTCACCTACATGGTAGATAATGACATCACTTCTAATGACAGGAGAGATAATCTGGAAATCCTTGAATCTGGGTACTCTTTTATAGAAAACATGTAATCTCAACCAAAGAAAACAGCAATACATGGCGCCAAGTAAAAATTCAAGATTTTCAAGATAGGTTTCTAAGTGTACAAATTTAAACAAACAAGAAGAAAATAATTAAATGATATACCTACATACCTGACACCACTACTCCTTAATTGGATTGGGAGCTCATAGAATTATATTCGTCCAGACCTTTACACCAACTTTTCGCCAACAATCCTCTTTCCTGGCAATAAAAAACAAAGTTTCCTCCAATTCTGGCTTAATGAGAACTGGACTAAATCTTTGAGAACTCGTCACCCAGCTGCTAACTGTGGTTTTCATTGCGTGCAGGTTCTACGGTACCCCTTTCAAGAAAAACACCAGTTGCCCAAACATTCTTTGCTTCACTTATCAGTATATTACCAGGCTTGAGATCACCATCCCCAAGCTCCACCAGTTCTTCAGATGCTTTATACATTCTCTCATTGTCTCCAATGATTTTTTTTTTTAACTACCCTCCCTTCGGGCTACCACTTTCCATTATTATCTCTTCTCGTTCTCTGTTCATCCCCATATCCCCATCAACTTCGCAGCCTTCTTCCTCAAGTTATGTCACATCATATAATGTTACTTGCCCCACTTTTATGTCTGAGTTGACATTTTCTGCAATGTCCAACGCATTCCTTCCCACCTGTTATGTAGCGTTGATCACTAAATAAACTCCCACGTCTTCCAATAGAACATTAATTATTTGCCCTCCTCCAAAACACCTGTTGCCCTCTTAGATATGTTGTACAGTCTGAGTTCTACAGAATGCACTATAAGCAAGAAAGAGGGTGCAAGAAGCCGAGTGCTAGGTAAAATAATGTCTCATGACAACGAATTCAACACATTTTCCCAATTTTATCAATCCATGCTTCTTAACAGTCCAAATAGCAAGTAGCGATAACATACCATATATGTTTTTAATGATGCCAATTCATAATAATAAATTTATCACTGCCAAGTAGGGACAATCAAATGAATAATTTGGTAAATAAGATGAAACGATTAAAGGTTAGGAAAATTGGTCATAAATTAGTTTTATTTGACATTATATATTACTAAACATTGTTAAATCTCAAACCTCCCAAATATCATGTCCATTTTGATTATATTCTTGTGTATTGGTGTTGAAACTTAGGGAATTATGGTAAATCTAAATTACAATATTTGGTTGGTAATAAATATATGAATAATAGTAATAAATTAATTAATAACAATTGTTAGCTTGCATTCTCTCTCTCATTCTACTCATGTAATACAAGTTGAGAAGCATAGGTATTTTCTTCAAAAGTCCCTTGCACGATCAAATTCTAGTAGCTTCTTTAATTTGTTGACTTTTTTCTCTTATCACACTTGTGGAGAATTGGAAGGAAAAGATTTCACTCTAGTATGCCCTTGATATCTGATGGTTCTTCTCTATATCACGGAGGTATACTAACAACTAAATGTTACATGGTCAAAATTAAACTTTTTAGATACCACAAAGAAACTATAGGAATATTAGATAGGGCAACATATCTACATCCAACGCAATTCTAACTATATGAACTATGTGTTTGTGTGTGAATAATTTCGTGCACACCACCCTTAGATGGCTAGACACTTCTTCTCGATGATACTCTCTCTTAATGAGTGTTGATATTTGTCCTTTCATACTCAAATAACAACAAATTTGTAGTTAGTCCTTTCCCAAAACTTGAAATATAATCACATTATTTACAACATTAATATCTACTATAAAATTAACATTCAAACTTAGCTTATATCTTTGCATAATATTAAATGTAACTCATGATTAACATAATTAACCACCTTATTCATAGATCATCATAGTGATTAAAGTATTCCCATCAAAATTTAAACACAAACACAAGTGATTATATCATGGCACAAAATTAAGGCTATGACATCACTTTGATAAAAAAAATATCTCAAGTTTGTTCAATGAGGTCTTCTCTATGTTCATCGTTCTTCAAACAAGATGTGGGCCTATGAGTGGACTTGAAATGTTTAGATTAGGTTCCAAAACTTGGGTCCCTCTAGGGCCTCGATTCTTGCTCCCTCTTTGTCTCTATGGATTTGTCTCTTTGGTTTGTGAGTTCCTCAAGTAGACCCTGGATCAAGGAACTTGAAGTCTTGATGTCTATTTGCAGCATGAGCAAGTTAAAGTTTCGACAATAGTATATGTGCTCGAGAGTCTCTAAGTGAACACCACATGGTCAACCCTAGTACACTTGGCATGTACAACCTAAAAATCTTTGGAATCCACTTCCAAGATAGTTTTGAGCAAAAATTTAAATATTTTTTACAAATACTTTGAAATCCACTGCATTCCATGCTTATTACACTAGAATCAATCATCACCAATCCCTAATTGGTGAATTTCATCACCTAGGCCTAACTTCCTTCACCTAGTCCTAATCAACTAAACCTATCATCTAGGATAGTCCCTTTATCCAAATTTTGTCACTTAATTAAATAATCATATTAATTAATTAATCACATTTTTCCATCTCCTCACAATCAATAAACAAATATATATCATTTCCACTTATTATTCATCTCACACATGTGGCTAAAATAATTAAATAATATTATTTAATTAATTAGGACCATGCTCCCTCGAACACATTCCAATAATATTGGGCACCTAGGAACACTTGTCCTTATGGTCCCCTTATTCTCTCAACACAATCCAAACTTTATAACCTTCTTCTGGTACACAATCTAACCTTCATCTCCACCCTCCATCTTCTTCTTGATCCTAGGGAATTCTTTTCAACCATTCTCCACCCTTGATCTCATAATCAATTTTTGACCATCCATTCCCCTTTCTAAAAGACTATAAATGCAGGAGCTTTATCCTTTTTTCAAAATTAGTTATCACGTATGTTACATATATATCAAATTGGTAATCTTTAAGCAATAAGAATCCAAATCCCAAAGTTATTAGAGAAAATAAACCATAATGGAGGTTATGGTAACATTTCAAGTTGGTTTAAATTTTATTTCTTTGTTTTGATCTCTTTTCTGAGCTCTATCTAGAGGTTTTGCTTGTTTTAAAATGGGAGCTTGCATACTAGTTTGCTTTAATTTAACTTTCAAATCTTAGCATTACATTTTGGCGACTCTATCAAGAAACTTAACCCCTTATCTCACTCTAATTCCATGTTTGTCTGTCTTGTTGATTTCCACTAACTATGGTTGAAGGTTTTTTTGTGTGTCTTGTTGTTGTTTTCCACTAACTATGTTAGAATCTATAGGTTTTTTTAATTTGTGGTAGGGGAAATTTTGAAGTGAGCAAAATTATTTTTATTATAGGGTCATTTTCTAATGGAAGAAAAAGTTGACTGTATCAATGATCAAATTCATAAATTTAGGTGACAACTGCTTTATCCTGACCAATTGTTCCTAAAACACAACAAACTCAACAAATACAAACAAAACTATTCTAAAAATTTCTGGCAGGAACTTCGCTGCTCTGCAGCTCTTGTTATTGTTATGTAATGGAGTTGTTTGTATGTATATGGGGTTGTTTGATATGTATATCTAAATTATACAAGAAAAAATGGAGATTGAGAGAACTCGATTTATTCAATCTACCATAAATAAATAATGCAACTCAATATCATTTTTCACACAAGTATATAACTATTGGGCATTAAATTAATGAGTTTTATATGTCAAAGTCTTACTAAATTTTTAATCAAAAGTTAATTTCACATTCCAAAATAAGTAATAATTTAATTGTAAAGGCGACTACATTTATATTTGTATCATGTATTTTAAATTTTAAAGTTAATATGTGTTAGTGTAAATAGAGTCATCATCAATCTAGTTAGAATATAACCTTTCTATGATTGATCTATTCACACTTAGCTTAATTTTACTTAGACTATTTTATACTTTTTTCTCACTTCATATGGTTGAGACATGTGTCATCATCATTTGAGACACCTATTGCATGCATATTTGCCACTTTCTCACACACTTGTCAAGTAAGCTCACAAGTGTTGCACTTTTGGAGGGTTGGCTAGTTGTTCAACCCTGTCTTCTTACCTCCTCATCTTTGCCCATATATTCAAATTTCATCATTGTATTTATGCGCTCTTTATTTATATGATAGATACTATTGTTTTCATCATTTCACTTGTGGAAGGTTATCAATTCATATTTTTTGATCTTGGCATTCTCCAACATGGTATCAAAGCCATGAGAGTATATTCCTTCTTGCATCAAGGTGACTCACACACATAGCTCTATCGTTGGAGCTCTGTGAAGCCAAATGAACACTATCATTGCATCTAAAAGGCTGAAAAAGCAAAGATATACCTTTTGTTTTATCAATTTTGGTAACTTTAATTTTTTGCAATTATTTGGGATTTTGTACTTTGTTGTATGGCACTATGAACAAGAATATTTTGAGACAATCAATAGATTCAATGCAAATAGTAAATCAAACCAATAATTCCAAATCTAATGATGAATAGACCTATTACCAATGAAGAGTGTACATAACAATCAAATGAGAATAATCAAAGGAATGTAAATCAAATCAAATTAACCTAACCTACTTTACCTCACCTGAAAATGCTTAGCCTTACTCCATTGTCCAAAGTATAAGAATTATGCCTTTTGATATGGTATGTGGATTGCTCATAAATCTAGCATAACCTAGTCGTGCAAAAACAAGATTGGTGATGATGTGCAATAAGAGCTTGAATGCAAATTTGAGGAGATTGGATGTGAATTTGAGGAGACTTGATGTGAATTCGAGGAATTAAATGGTCAAAGGATACTTGGTTTATAGGATTTTAGGAAATGAGATCAACGATGTTAGATGAGATTGACAGATGATGATTGGTGAGAGATCAAGATGATCATGCATGAGTTTGCATGAAAAGATGAAGTGAAGTTCACTCACTAAATTTAGAAGATCTTTTTATTAACAATAAATAGGTTTTGAAGGGTGCCTGAAACCCTAAACAAAAAATACAGAGGCAGTAAAGATAAGACAAATGATTGCCCACACAAGCAACAAAAAACCAGCTGATTAACAGTCCATCAGCACACCATCAATAGTCCAAAATAGCCAAAAAATCAAAAAATAAAAAGACATGCTACACAGCCATTAGAGCAATTCTTTAAGAATATTAGCCGCCTCCAAATCCTTGGCAACCAACCTATCATGCATTTCCATGATTTATTCAACATCACGAGCAGGGTCCTCCTTACCTTTCTTTGTTTTTCTCCTTGTAAGCACACTCGACCTAGCAACCAAATTAGTAGAATGCACATCCCTCCCAGCTCCCTCCCCATGAACCAAACTCTCTTGGTCATCAAATAGTCCCTTCCCGGTCAGCTCCTTCACCTTCTGATTGAGGAAATCCATACCCTAAATTGAAGCCTCCAACTTCTCTCTATTGATGTTAATAAGTGTGTCCAAGTCCCTATGAAGCTGCCCATTCTTCCTTTCTAACAAAGTCAATCTCAGATCATAATCATTCTTCAAACCAGCAAGCTCATCCACCATACAACCGACATTGGCGTTCAAAGATTTGGTAAGCCCAAAAAAAGAATCCTGCTCCTTAAGACTATGAAGAGTGAAAATTTTACACCTGGAAATGGTATCATGCTTGTTATGGAGGTCCTGCACCTCTTGAACAAGCCACATGAACAAATTAAATGAGATATTAGCCCCTTCTTTAACCAAACCCAATGCCTGAGAATAATCCATCACCCCCCAAAACACACCCCTTCCCTGGTGCGACCCAACCGAAGGTTCCTCCTCATGCATATCCTCATAAACAAGCTTGACCTTCCCTTAATCCTTAGAATCAGACCCTCGAGTAGAGTCTTCAAGATAGACCATTGAATTCCTCTTACCATCAACAGGAGACCCACCAATACTAGAATTCTCACCCTGAATATTCCTTGCCATCTCCTAAATATTAACATCCACCACCTTTACATGACCCCCTAGGCCTCTTACCAGCAAAACCCTCAACGACACCATTGCGAACCTTCAACTTGTGTTTAGCACACAAAGCAGCTTTGGAGTATGAGGGCTTAACAACACTCGTCGAAGGAGTGTAGTCCAAATTATTGGCATAGCCATCGAACCAGCCCTCTGACTCCTCCTCTAACTTTGTACCATCTGACTCCTATATTTCTTCAATCCTACATTTCACACTTGGCTTCCCCTTCTTCTTAGAAACAGGGGACTGAGGGGTTCTAATAATGCAATTAGCTTTAATAAACTCAATAATAAGCAGCATTATACCTTCATGCAAAAAGGGATTCCTAGGGTTTTTTCTGTAATTCACAATACCCTCTTCCAGAGACATCAACAGGTAAAAAGGGAAAGACATCAGCTTGCCATGGCGGGAGTGGTTGAGCAACACAAAGTGATGTCCATAAAGCATCGTATATCTTCCATAAAGAGTGAAGTAACACATCAATGCCACTACAACCTCCCACCAAATAGGTTTAATCTTGGTTCTATCATTGCCCCCATAGTCCAAACAAACCATTTTAGCCCTTTCCCTGTCACGGAGGAAATTATGTCTGGCAGACTGCGAAATATTCTT
>VDFB02275954.1:0-24699 GCA_007258455.2 Sequoia sempervirens | reverse complement strand
TCATAGTGCTTTAAGGCAATTATATACTTTGACTATAAATTCGTATTTTAAACTACTTTTAGTATCGTTTATTCGAATTTCTTGTTGAAATGCAAAGGTTTCATCTTCGTTTGATAGGTATTATGTAGAAATCCTCTTGTTCATTTTGCTTCATGCATGTAGTCCTGTAGAGTTTTTGTTTTTTTGATTGCTGCAAAGTGGTCCCATAAAGAGAGCTTTGGAACCAAAATTATGTCAACGTGTGCGATAATGAGAGCTTTTCAACAATGAGTTGAGAGTGTGCTGCTTTGAGCTTTTCCATTGTCATGAAAGCATAAAGGATAGAGGGATTCTGTTAAAAGTCATGGTTGTTGTCCTTGTAGTCATAAATGCAAACAATGGGAGCATAGAGAATGCAGTAGAAACCTTTTCCCTGCCGGCAAGCATAAAATTTTTGTCAGATGTCATTTTTACTATTTGTGTATCTTGGGGTTATAAAAAACTATGCCAAAAATGTTGTAGAATCCAAATTACAATGTTCCCATAGAGCAATTAAGTAATATTGCTTGATTGAATAGTTTTAGGCTTCATGCGAAAGAGCAGTCAAATTCATTGCTAGAAGATTTGTGGTCCAATAACCTGTTACAATTAGCTTGTGTAGATAATCTTGTTTGCATTTATACTTGTGTCTCTTGAACCTGGAAAAATGCTTGGTAGTGTTTAAAATGGTTTTTGCTATTAGTATCCATCGCAGTAGGAGTACTATATATTGCTATTCTTTTAGAAAAAACAAAGACATGGTTTTTGTTTTCTAATGAAAGCTTTTTACATGGTGCAATGCTTTTGGTTGGAAGAAAAGAGGTCGTGTAGTGGTCCGACTATGGAAAATTCTTCAAGCAAGTAGTACAAGGTGAGTTTCTAGAATGAACCTTCTCTTTTGTTTACAATTGCATATAGTAAACAGAGAAAAAGGTTAATTCAAGATTCTCACTATATTGATTGTACTTGTAATCATATTGTTGCTTTTTGTTACAAGGACAATCTTTGCAAATGGGTATTGTGAGTGGCATATGCTATATGGTTCATAAAAATTAAGCATTTGAGGTTCAAAAGTAGATCTTTGTTTCAAAAAATTAACCTTTTCAAATTTGAGAGTTTGATTATGAATCCATATGCATGCTTTGATTAAAACTACTGGCTAAAGGTGCATAATTCATTAATTCAAAATCAATGCATTTAATGGCATCTGACTAGAGGCGAGACTGTTTGGATTGCTAATTAGTCTTTGAATATATAACAATTAAAAGAGATAAATAAGTATGATTATCCTTGGCCACATTTCACATTTTGGCTTTTCATTGTGCATCTTAAATAGAAATTGGGTTTTGCATTATTGCAATGTGTTCAGATACTTTGATTCTAAAATCATAGTATAGATCATTCTAAGTGTTATCGATTCAAACCTTTCCTTGAAATACCAAGAATTCATCTGAATCTTGGAGGCAACGTACAGTTGTCTATAATTATCCTTGGCCACATTTCACATTTTGATCTTTCAATCAAAGTCAATTAACAAAGTAGCAGTTAGACCTAAAGAAGGTTGAAGGACTATGCTGATAGAAAACCATATTTTCGACAATGGCTAGACAACCTGTTCAAATTGTTGTACAAACTTTAAAGCAAATGCATTTTCCCTTCTATTTACTTTCATTGTACATCTTAAATGGAACTTGGGTTTCGCATTGTTGCAATGCATTTGGATACTTTGATTGTAAAGTCATAGTTTAGATCATTTTAAGTGTTATTGATTCAAATCTTTCCTTGAAATACGAAGGATTCATCTGAGTCTTGTAGGCAATGTACAACTGTCCTATAGAGAGAGCTTTGGAACCAATGAGCTGTTATCAAGGATAGAGGAATACTATCAAATATTGTGGTTATTGTCATCATAGGCACACATGCAAAATATGGAAGCATATAGAAAGCAAGTTAACTCTTCAATAATCCCATGAAACATAGTCTTTGTATGCATCCATGCATACAGGTTTGCATGTATATATGTGTGCATGTAATTATGTATATATGAATGCATGTATCTATGTTGCCATGTATGTATGTGTGTATATAACAAATTACTGTTGCATTTTCTTTAAATGATTTTTTATGGATGGCGCCAGCTAGCCATCCCGTCATATTGTGATTAAACAATTAAGAATAAGTGCTAAATAATTGAAGTAAAATGACCCCATTCATTTAGCAGATCAATTTTTCCCAGCCCTTTACATGTTAACTGAGAGTTTTGAAGCTTTTGCTAGTCATTGGCAGTTTTTGAAGCTTAAATGTCACAGTATATATGTAGCATTTTACCAAATAGCTCTATCATTCATGATCATTTAGGCAAGTTCATATTTCCTTATTCATCCTTGTATTGTCCCATATCTAAATAATTTGGCAATTGCTAGTTAGCCTTTAAGTACCTAGCAATTCAAAGAAAGAAATGATTGCAATTAGCTTTGTGTGCATTTGAACTATTAATCAAAGGCAACTAACAAACTAGCCCTAGAAAACCATGTCCGTGTTAATGTGTTGAATACCATGTATTTGTGCATGGGTGTATATGAATACTATGAGTTGTGGTTTCTACCATTGTGTAACGCTTAGTATTACTTGTACAACCAAGCAATATGCAAGTAGAATTCATAGTTCATAGCATCCAGATACATTCAAGGATAGATACAAATCAAGGTTGTTAGCATCCTGATAAGGAAGATGATGAGATACATCCAATTAATGTATGTCACAACATCTTATAAACAATAATTCCTATCAAACGCAGATGAAACCTTCGCATTTCAACAAAAAAAATTGAATAAACAATACTAAAAGTAGTTTAAAATACGAATTTATAATCAAAGTATACAATTGCCTTAAAGCACTATGAAACCCTACTTGGATTTCTTGTATCGGACAGACTAAAAAGTGAAAAGCAATATTACTTAACTGCTCTATGGCAACATTGTAATTTGGATTCTACAACATTTCTTGACATAGTTTTTTACAACCCCAAGATACAAAAACAGTAATGACTACATCTAACAGAAATTTTATGCTTTCCAGTAGCAAAAAGGTTTCTACTGTATTCTTTATGCTCTCATTGTTTGCATTTATGCCTATGAGGACAACAACCATGACTTTTAACAGAATCCCTTTATCCTTTATGCTTTCATGACAGCAGAAAAAGGTCAAAGCAACACACTGTTGACTGATTGTTGAAAAGCTCTCATTATTGCACATGTTGACATAATTTTGGTTCCAAAGTCCTCTTTATGGGACCAGTTTGCAACAATTAGAAAAATACAAATTCTATAGGGCTCACATGCATGAAGTAAAATGAACAAGAGGATTTCTGCATAATACCTATGAAACGCAGATGAAACCTTTGCATTTCAACAAGAAATTTGAATAGATAATACTAAAAACAGTTTAATATACGGATTTATGCCTACGAGAACAACAACCATGACTTTTAACAGAACCCCTCTATCCTTTATGCTTTGATGACAATGGAATAGCTAAAAGCACCACACTATCGGCTTACATGCATAGAGTAAAAAAGTAGTTTAAAATACGGGTTTATGCCTATGAGGACAACAACCACAACTTTTAACAGAACCCCTCTACCCTTTATGCTTTGATGCCAACGGAAAAGCTCAAAGCAACACACTGTTCACTCGTAGTTCAAAAATTGTCATTATTGCACGTGGTTAGATGATTTTGGTTCCAAAGCCCTCTTTGTGGGATGAATTTGCAATAGTCAATAATATATAGACTTTGCAGGGCTCACATGCATGAAGTAAAATGGACAAGAGGATTTCTACATAATACCTATCAAACGCAGATGAAACCTTTGCATTTCAACAAGAAGCTTGAATAAATAATACTAAAAGTAGCTTAAAATATGAATTTATAATCATAGTATAACAATGTCTTAAAGCACTATGAAACCTTTCTTCCATTGCTATTTGCATGTACCTGGTTTAAACATTTAATTATTGGTTCTTGATAATGGAATGAAATGAACTTGGAAAAATGGAAATAGAATGACCCCATGGAATTGGAACATCAGTGTTTGCATGCCTTTACCATGATAGCAGATTTGCGTGCATGAGACTTATGTGAATCTCAAATGTCATAGTGTATGGGTACATGTGTCAAGTAGCTTGTTCCCAGGTCTTGACTCTGCAGCAACAACATCTCCTGTGACTACACAAACCTGCAAAATAACAAAAAATGAAACGCTCAAAGTAATCACAATTCATCTCTAGTCACTAAAATCTATATTGCATGAAAAACAAGCAAGAACCTTTGAGTAGATGAAGGTCATGAACATTGAACCAATAGTAGGACAGTCACCACAACATTTAAGTAAACCTATGGTGTAGACTCCCTTTTCCATTATCAATTTTATTCCCAATTTCATCCATGAAGAACTTTGTCAACCTCTAGATCCTGCTATTAGCCGTTGCTTTGATCCATGATTTCCATTTCTTTCATCAATGAATTCCATATCTTTGATCCATGAAGAACTTCTTTAGCCTGTGCATCCATGTATTCTATATCTTTGAGGATATTCTTCATGGATGACATTGGGAATACAATTGATAATGGAAAAGAGAGTGTTGAGCATAGGTTTCCTTAAATGTTGTGGTGACTGTGATACTATTAGTTCAATGTTCATGACCTTTATCTACTAAAAGTTTCTTGCTCATTCATACCTTGGTAATTAAATCCGTGATATTGCATTGCATATGTCTCATGTTCTTCACCTTGAAATGTCCATACTGAAATACAGTAATAGAAAGTAATAAAGTAATTATAGCAATAGAAAATAATTCCAATAAAAACTACTCAAGAGTAATACAAAATCCTTTACAACACATTGTGTGTTACAACTATCAGTGAGTTGTTGTTTTTACAACACCATGTGTTTTACAATCTACAGTTTAACAAAATAGTAGTCAAGAAGTAAACAAAAATAGATAATGGAAACTCAAATTCAATGTTTTAGTTTCCATTTCTCATTTAACAAGTCTTTCAACATCCTAATCAGATTCACTCTTTACATTTTATTTCTTTACTTTTCTGCCCTCATTCGAATGGCAGGGGAACCATACATGAAGCCACTGAATAACCCTTCCATGATTTGATGGAGCTGGTGTGAGGTGATTTCATGAAAGCTCAAGTGTCATAGTATATGTGGCGTAGCAGCTAATAAGTCCATCTTACATTGTGCTGATGACAATTTAATTTGTCTCATTTGTCTCCAAAATTAATCAAAGTCAATTAACAAACAAGTCAATCTTGCACTTGACTCAACAATGAGATCACCTAACAAGCATTTGTTTGCTATCACTATGATTAATGATAGAATTGACTTAATTTTCATACTGAATGTGGTGTATTAGCTAGTTGGCTTAACATGATAGCTTTCGAACAAGTTAATTTAGTGAGCAATCAATCTAGTTTGCTGATGAATTAATTGTGCTCCACGGTTGGTCATAGCCAATTATTGGAAAAGCTGTAAATGCCATGGATGAAATTATATGAATAAAATTCTAGTTTCTGGTTTACTTGAAATGTAATGAAAAAACTACTATGAAGGCATAAGACAGGGTTGTGTAACATATTGCCTTTCCTTTATCTAATTTCTTTGGACACAAATGTTTTACACATTTGATTGCAATAGTAACGTGTCTACGAAAATGGGAAAATAGAGACCATAATTCAGTACTTTTTAGTGTGCGTATATATGTATCCTGATACATATAAGCTCAACCTGGCATTTACAAAAAGTTAATTATAGTTAATTATAAAACATCTCTGTACACCAAATCAATTAAACCAATCATGGCCAGTCATATGCAAAAAAAAAAGGAACTTCTTGAAAAGGCTTTATAGACAAGGAAGCAAACACAACTGTAAACTAAAATTGCAAAATCTTTGGCAACATCTTCCTTTCTGTTCCTTATGCTACAAATATTCAACAGCCTATAGATGTCCATATTAATTGTATCTCTTCATGTATGTTAAAGCCATCTGCTTATTCTATTGCTTTCGGTATTATTTCATGAAAGCTGAAATGTCATAGTATATGTGGCGTAAGAGCCAATAAGTCCATCTCACATTTTTCTCATGACAATTTAATTTGTCTCATTTGTCCCTGAACCATTAATCAAAGTCAATTAACGAACAAGTCAATTTTACAGTTAGCTTGTGCAAATTAAGCCAATTCTATCTTTTACTCATTAATGAAATTAACTAATCAGTTTAACAAGATAGCTTTGAAACAAGTTAGGTCAGTAATGAATAAAGTTGTTTGACTAATTATGAGTCAATTGAGTTCAATAGTTAGTCATAGTGATAGCAAACAAATCCTTGTTTGATGATGTCATTGTTGAATTTGCTTGTGTGTCCCTGTCTGCATTTTTGCTATAGCTTGAAGCAATGATGCTTCATGGTTCAAGTATTAAGTGTAACTGGAAACCTTTCTTGACTTACATCCATTGATTTAAATTTGTTTCGAAACCATAATTGCAGTGGTTCTTTAAGCTCAATGCAAAACAACAATATAGTTAACATGCATTGCAAAAGCCTATAGAGAACCATGTTTTCACTATTAGTATCCATTACACCATCATTGTCATCCATTGCAATTATAATTTTGGCAGTTGTTTGCACAAATGTGTTTTCATGCATTGTGAAACCCAACTTGCTTTTTTGGGATATAATGAAGCAAAATAGAAAAAAATAGCCATTTGTTTCCTTGAGTAACTTGTCTCTTGGTGTTCATTCAACGAGCACAAGAGCTTCTGCTTTGTCACTGTAAACGTCCCCTTTCTATTGATAAAAGCTGTCAGTTTTCTAGCCTATGTCTTTGCTTAAATTTATTTGTATATGTCATTTTCTTCTAGACTCCCATTTAAAAAGGAAACTCCATATTCTACTACCAAAGAAAATGCATTAACGTCAAAGGAGTTTGAAATTGAAGATAACAAACCTAATAGCACTCACTTGGATAAACTATTTTTCTATAGTGACAATTTTATTGGCTCCTAGTGTCAAGGCAAGAATGCTTATGCATTTGGTTGAAATGCTTTTATTAGTTCCTGCTAGTAGGTAGAAATACTTATGCATTCGCCCAGAATGCATTTAACCAGCATCATGAACCAATCACATTTCGCCATTTAACATATTGCTTTTTTTTTGTATAGTTTGAATTTGGAGAGCTATTTTATATATTGGAAAATTAGCATTTATCTATTTTTCTATTCGTCCAAGTAGCTTTATAGATCATTTTCGTTTTAAACATTCAGGAAAATGTGAACGCATAAATTGATTAAATAAATTTAAGCAAAGGCATAGTTTAAAAGGTGGTGGCTAGAGGTACGTAATCCATGAATGCAGATTAAATGCATTAAAATATCAGGAAACAGCGAGCGCATAAATTGATTAATTAAAATTAAGCAAAGGCATAGTTTATCAAACTGGCAGGTAGACGTACATGATGCATGAAAAAAAATTCAAATGCATTGAATGGCATTTGGCTCGAGGTGAAGGCAGTGGAGTCGCTTCGAGGCCACGCATGGCCAGGGTACTTTGGTCATTTAATATAGAGTTGAGTTACTTGGTATGCATTTCCATTACTTTGCGTGTGTTGTTTTTTTGTGTTTTGTAAGCTCTTGTTCTGAGGAAGAGTTTGTAGCCACTAAGCAAGAGATGTTACAGTTGCAAGCCCCACACCTAGAAATGAGTTACTTGACATGATAATTTGTTACTCTCCACAGTTCCTTTCTATTCAAGTGCATCGTGGGGCTGTGTTTCATAGTGCTTTAGTTCACTATCACAATCACTTTCTGCTTAATGTGTCAGTGCATGTATGTATGTATGCATGTTTCTATGTGCATATGCATTTACCTATGTGCATATCTATGTAGACCTTTGTAGATGCATATATGCATGTATGCATCTGACTCTAGATATATCTATGCATATATGTATTTATGCATATATGTATGTGTGTATAGGTGCATTTATGTGTATATGCATGTAATCATATGGATGCATATATGTTTATGTCCATAGATGCATTAATCTGTCTTTACATGGATGTATCTGTACATATATATACATATGTATACATATATGTGTGTGTTGATATGTCTTTAGTACAAAACAATTTACAGTGATAGGGCAAAGGTTGTTATGATTCCAAAAAAGGACACTTGCAGACAAGCTACTCCAGGCAATAAATAGTTTCTTTCATCAATTTTCTTTTATTTTAATGTCCATAAGTACATTGGGTTTCATAGTGCTCAGCCTATGCTATTCTTCAGAGACTAGTTCCTTTGGCAAGCAATTGTCTTTTGTCCAATGTAGAATGTGACATCTTAACAATAACTTGGCGCTTATGAGCTCTCTAAAGACTGCATATCTTCAATTACTGCAAAACTGTTCCATAGTGCAAGTTTTAGAGCCACTGTTCTGTTAGCATGTCCCATAATAGGACCTTATAAACAATATGAGGACAATGTGTTAAAAGCACTTTACAAACTCTCAGGCTAATGCAATTTATAGATATAAGCTTAAACTCCAGAATTGCTTTCATGTCTCTCGTTGTCATTAAAGCATAAAGCAAAGAGGATTTTTTCGCAACTTCTAATTTTTTTACTTTTACACGATAATTCACTTTATTAATTAATGAATCAAATTATCTTAATTTATTTTCTTTTTCCTTTTGTCATTTCATATCTAATTAATTACATAACTGTTGAATAGTATTTATATACATAATAATTAAAACAAAGAAATAATTATAACTATCCTTGTGCACATTTGACGAATCAAACAAAGTCAATTAAAAGAGATCTAATTCCACTTATTCACTGATAGTATTGGCATGCAATTTCCTTGAAAAGTCTTGAAAAAGAGGATTACTCAGACACCAATAAGGATTCTGATTTGTAACATTTCTATCCAAATCATCTTCATTGAATAAGATGTTGTGGCATACATTAATTGGATGTATATCATCATCTTTCTTATCAGGATGCCAACAACCTTGGTTTGTATTTCTCCTTGGGTGTATCTAAATGCCATGAGTTATGAATTCTACTTGCATGTGGCTTCATTGCACAAGTAATTAGTAAATGCTACATAATGGTACAAAATAAACTTATGCATATGGAAATGAAATGACCCCATTTAGTTAGAAAATCAATATTTACGTCGCTTTCACTATTAAGTGATAGCTAGTTTGGAATTAAACAATAGCTAGAAATCATTTTTACCATAACTTAACATTGCTAGCCCAAGTTAGTGTTGTTTTCTGCCTTAGTATTGATTAGTTGTTGTGGCCTATTTACACTTTTTTAGGTGCTTAAGCAAATATGGGATCTATTCCATTGATTTCTCTTAAAGAGCTTATGCCACCATTGCAATAACAGAATTACCCTGGTGCATGCATATGCAAAAAAATGTTCTATATTATAGGGTACACAAATAGCAACAAGTATTTAAAAATTAATAAAAAATGCAATTTGTATTTTAAGAAACAAAAGTTCTAATTTGGATTGTTTCTCGTTTGAATGAATCTACATAAGAATTTTGTTTTCTTTTTATGAATAACATAGTATATGTCACTCACTGTACTCATTTGTCTAATTTTTCCTTGTGATAGGGTTCAATGCTTTCAACTGTATTTAAACAATCACGCACAAACTACACTAGGAAAGATTGCTTGTCCCTATCACAATTTGTACATTTGTACAAGTATACTTGGTCATTCGATAGCATATTACAAGGTCAGTTTTCCAATTTGTCTTTTTTCTTTTCTTGAAATGCAATTGAAATTCTTCAATATAATAACTGGATAAAGTTCTTTTCCATGTATTCATTTTGTCATCTTGTATTCCTCATTTCTTTGAACATAAATGATTTAGAGGGCTGTTTCCATATATACAAATAGGAAAATGCATTATCCACAATTGCAATAGTAATTTGTCTTCGAGCAATAGAATAGATTTTGCTTATGTGTTAGTATGTTATACTTCCTCTATACAATATCCATAGAATAGAATGAACTACTAGCATATAATTTTTAAACCCTGTTTACAGTTTCAAATAGCATTTAGAGCCATAGGTCTTTGTTTTATGTCAACTGGTTTTTACCTATATTCATTTAAGGCAATTTTTTTCATAGGACTGTTTATAGCTGTGACAAGTTGCTATGCAGTTAGCAAGTTAACGTATGTTTAATCTTCCTGTTTTACAAATAAAAGCCTACAAAGTTAATTTCAAAAGCTGACATGGCAGATGAGTACAATGAATGATGTACTACGTCACTCATAGACATGATGCAATATTTTTCCATGGTCTTGCTTACATGCAAAATGACATTAAGCACAGTTTTTTTTGCTCACATTGCCAATTTCACTATGTGCTTTAAACCTCTAAAGTAAAAGGAAACTGAGGAAAGAAGCTATTTATTGCCTCAAGTAACTCATTTCTGGTTCTGGATATTGTAACTATAACAAAGTCTGCTTAATCGCTATAAACTCTCCTAGAACAGAGACTTCTAGAATAGAAAAACAATATGCACAAAGTAATAGTGATGCTTAACAGCTGACTTAAGTCTATAGCTAATGGACAAAGCATCCTGGCTATACATGTCCACCAAGCCATTCTAGTAGTTTTTCATCGACCCACATGCTATTTAATGCATTTGCTTTGCATGTATGCACTGTGTGGCTGCACCTCTGAGTTTCAATATATTTTTAAAATTATTTAATCAATCTATGCCTTCACTTTTGCTCAATGGACCTATGCCTTTGCATTTCCCTCAAATTGTCTATACACAAATGATTTTAAAAGCTATTTCCACAAATAAGAAAAGCAATAGATCTTCTTTGATCAAACAATGCTTTTGCATTTCCCTGACTTTCTATAAACAGAAAAGATTTGTCAAACTATTCTCTACATGCCACTTGATTCATGTTTACCTGAATAGATTTTAAAATCATTTTTTCTTTGAAAAAAAATCAGTCGCTTAGAAGTACATAGCAACAAAGGAATCCAATAACACAAAACATTTAAATACCATAGACTGAGATTGACAATATGAGCAAAAAAGATTCTTGTTAACCAATTGTTGCATGTAGACAAAGCTAACTGAAAATATTGTTTTTTGTTTGTGGCACTAAAAGTATACATCATGCATTTTACTCATTTATCCACTTTGGCAATGTAACAAGAATAAGTACATACAATCCTGTTGGGGGACAATGGATAACAAGGTCAGGTTGAAGAATTAATACTATTTTCCCCTTGTGCTTCTATTAAATTGTTTGTTGTGTGGTATGTTACATAAGCTTCTGCTACTACTCGAGCTCCATTTTCCAACATATATAGAGATTATTAACTTCCAAGATCCTCGACAACATGATTCATACTATCGAATGCTATTGACTGAAAGCACATAGGCGACAATGTTAACAATTATAGATTTTGTAATCTAGATACTAGTGTTAAATGCTATTCATACCCAGCATTTGCTATACCCAAACACATTAGGTTACACGAAAAACAAAGAAAATGATAGACGTTGACACCTATGAATTAACAAAGCACCCCCAAATATCAAACATTGACTACGTGCTTAAGAGCGAGGGACTTTGCAGATTGAGTACTTTTGCATACAATGTTGGTGATTGTTTGTTTGACTCATTACAGCTATTGCTTAACAATCGTTACACATCAATTCAATTACAAAATGGAGCTATAGATTACTTCTTGAATTGCCTTCAAAATAAGGACAAAGAAGCAATAAAATCATACAACTATGAACTAGACCCTGATACTCTATATACATTGCACAAAGTACATGATCCACAAACATACTTCTGCAGAATGCGATTATCTGCACAGCCACAAGTAGATTGCACAGAAAGTGGATTGTGGGGTGACCTATTTTGCATTCACTAGATATCCAAATGGTTGAATATACAAATCTCCCTTTGGTCAAGAACAACAACAAGAAGGTACTTACAGTTCAATAGTTCTGACTACACAGAATCAGTCTCTATACTATTTCATGACATGAATTCTTTAAGTGGACACTTTGAACCATTGTTAGAAATTGAAACAAAAAACATAAGTTCAAAACAGCCCATAAGTTCACATGAAATAAAAAAACTGTGCCCAAAGTATCCTCAAATATCAAACATTGACAATGTCCTTAGAGCTGAAGGCCTTTGTAGATTAAGCACATTTGCATACAATGTTGGTGATTGTTTGTTTGATTCGCTTCAAGTACTACTTAAAAACCAGTACACCTCAACTCAATTATGCAATGGAGCTATAGATTATTTCCTGGCTTGCTTTCAAAAAAAGGACAAAGAAGCAATTAAATCATATAACAATGAACTAAATCCTAGTACTCTATATACATTGCACAAAGTACATGATCAAGAAACATACTTCCGCAAGATGCGATTGTCTGCAAGCTCATGCATAGACCATGGCGAACGTGGATTGTGGGGTGACTTGTTTTGCATTCACTGGATATCCAAATGGTTAAAAATACAAATAAGCCTCTGGTCATTGACAACATCAAGAAAGTACTTAGATTTCAATGATTCTGGATATACAAAATCAGTCTCTATACTGTTCCATGATACAAACCCTTTGGTTGGACATTTTGAGCCGCTTCTAAGTATCAAAGCCCAAAATCTAACTCGCCTATGCTCAACAAGCTTACTCCAACTTAAAAAGTTGATCAGAAATCGTCCACAATACAAAAATACTTACTTGACCAAGCCACATGCTTTGCCTAAAAACAAGGAAAATTTGATACCATTTGTCATAGCAAACAATTTTAAACATAAATCAACAATAAGACTTAATCACCTGAAGAACTTGATTAGAAAAGAAAAACAAAAAGAAAGTGTACCTAGCAGGCCAAAGAAAAAAAAAACATTGACACCAATAGAAATTTATAAAACAGCAATACAAGATACGCCAAAATACCCATGTGCAATTTTCCAAGTGCTTTGTCTGTACAAGGACATCAGGATTTTCAAAGAAAAACAAAAGCAATTATACTGCAAGCTGCTACAATCAGATTCCTTACAATTCACAGATTTCATATGCAATGTATGCTACTTTGCATTGAAATAGTCCACTATTCCAAAGTATGCTACGCCACAGAAAATAAGAACTAATAGACCATTGTGCTATGTGCAAAATTTAACTCATCTAGAAGAACGAATTGTCTCACTTAGAATTGCATTTGCACAGATTTGGGAACTAGGGTTCAAAAGGTCTCAAATAGGCATAACAGGTTCTATTATAAATGTCCCTGTTGACATGAACATTGTACAAAGAGCATTACCACAATCAATTAACAACACACAAACAATTGATGTTTCATTGAAAAGACGCTTAAAATACAAAAATGCATTTCAAAAAGGCATGGTGCGCCCAAATGTCATCATGCAAGCTTTGACTTAATTAACAAGGACACCATTATACAAAATGCACGGAGTCCACATAAACCAAGATTGGCAAGAAGTTCTCCAATGCACTAAAGAAAACGAAGCCAATAGTCCACAAAATACAAGTGAAACAGAATCAGACAGTGAAATGGAAAATGAAAACCCATCAGAAACATTGGTACATGGATTCATTGAGTCTAGAAGTATCCATAACATGGAGGACAAGATTATTGAAATTGCACCTGCAGAGCACAAGTATCCAATTGGAATATTTAAGGACATTTATGCTGAAGAAATGAATTTCCCAACTTTATTCTTTGGCAAGCCGTGTGATAATGACATTGTAAAAAACTTTACGTATCAAAAAATAGTATGCTGGGAGCTCTTACAGTCACAAAGACAATTTGCATATCATACAACAAACATTTTTTTCAGTCACTGAGTTCCAAAATCGAGGAAATGAACATGATCATTTCCTCATATGGGTTAAAAATGCACCAATCTACACAGAAAATAACAACACAAACGTCATAGCTTTTGTTGATAAGTATATTACCTGCGACACTCAAAATTTGGAACCTCCTTTGGCAATGCTACACAAACACCATCATACAAAGAAATGCAAGAGATCAAGAAAACAACTTTGTAGGTACAATTTTCCTTTCCCACCAATGCAAAAGTCAACTATACTTTTACCAATAGTCCAAAAGACTGAAGCGATAACTACAAATGTCACTTATATCTTTTCAAAAATCCAAAAAGAAAAGTATGATGAAACATTCACTTTTCAAATGTTCTTAAAAGAATTAAACTTAAGTGACAATGAATACATTGAAGCTTTGAGCTCAACATTAAACAAGCCCACACTTTTCTTACAAAGAAAACCATCACAAATATGGAACAATAGTTTTTCAAGAAAAATTCTAGATCTTTGGAAGGCTAATACAGATGCACAATTTGTCCTTAATGCATATGCTGCTGCTATGTACTGTAGCTCATATATTGCAAAAGTAGACAAGTCAATGACATATGCATTCAAAAGAATATGTACAGACCACAAGCAAGACAATATTGATGCAATACGAATGGTGAGTAAACTTGGAAATGCCATGCTTAACTTGCAGCAAATGTCATCACAGCAAGCTGCACATATTGTTCTGTCATTGCCATTAAATTACAGTTCATGAAAATGTATATTCATTGATACGCGATCTGACAATGATCGTACATTTATACTCAAATATGTTAAACAATTGAGCAATGAGCCAGATGAATCACAAAACGTTCTTGCAAAATCTATTATAGACTACTATTTAAAACGCCCTAAAACAATGGTGGACATATGTCTTGCAGAATTTGTTTCAAGATACAACAAATACGGTGCTAAAATTGAACCAAAGGCCAAACCCAATGTTATACGGTTTATCAATTTCAACAAACACTTTGATTTAGAGAATCATTGTAGAGAGCAATTGGTTCTCTATGTTCCATTTACCATTAATGAAAATACACTAAAACAAAACTTTGATTGTTGGGAACATGCATACATGTACCATGGACAAACCATTCAAACAAATAGTGCAAAGTTCGTCCACAGCCCAAACTCCGCATGGGGTGACATTGACAAAGCTATAAATGATCTTCAGTCTCTTGAAGATGAAAAGCTCATTGACCTGCCAATGCAAGCAAAGCTTTCCCAGAAAGAACTATATGACATTCAAACAAACCTTCCAAACATAGGTCATTTTAACCCAAATACCACATACTCCAATGGATTTCAAATTACAAAGCACCCACAGATTATAGATAACAATGAATACTACAAGTTAAGACGAATGTTAAATAAAGAACAACAAGCAATTGTTAAGGATGTTCTGATAAAAAAGATGAAAAATCCACAAAATCCATTGCACTTGTTTTTGACTAGAGGAGCTGGAACAGGGAAGACTTTTACAACAAAAGCCATCTACCAAGCTCTCATTCACATGTATAGCAATTCTGTTGACAATAATCCAGAAAAACCCAAGGGCTTATTAACTACATATACAGGTAAAGCAACATATAATATAGGGGGATTCACATTACATTCAACATTTCACATACCTTTTAATACATCAGAACCCTGAACACTGAAGTACTTGACACTATGTCAAAGCACTATGATCAATTGCGCATACTCCTTATAGACGAGATATCATTAGTTGGGTCAACATTTCTATGGTATATTGATAGAAGACTACGGGACATAATGCAAATTCCTACAGCATACTTTGGGAACCTTGATACCATATTTTGTGGTGACCTTTACTAGGCACAACATGTCCTTGACTCTGTGGTTTTTGATAATAGGCCTACTCCAATTAAATTAATGCCTTATAGTTTCTGGAAAGACCACATAAAATTCTATTCATTGGTGACTACCATGAGACAAAAAGATGAAATATTTATTTCAATTCTTAATAGACTACGAGTAGGCATTCATACAACTCATGACATAGACTATATCAAAAAAATTTGCTTTCATCCTGTACCATTAGATCCATTGCTTCCACACCTTTTCTATAGGAGAGTAGACGTTCAAGCACATAACAACAAAATGCTATCAATCATTCCAACCCAAATGGTTGTGCTAGCTGCGATAGATGAAGTTAACGAGGACCTTAATGCAATATGAGTGTACAGTCACACAATGACACTTCCATCACAAATGTGCTTGAAACCAAACATTCTTGTTGAGCTTTATGCAGGCAATTACAATGTTCAAGATGGCCTCATCAACGGTTCAGATGGAATTTTTAAAGCATATACATCACAAAACAATATTGATATTGTTTGGATTAAATTTAATGACCCATCAATTAGACATCACCAACGCACAAAACTAGCACATTGCTATTCTACTATCATTGACAAAGACTGGGTGCCTATACAACACATTGCTAGGCCAATCTAGAAAATAACAATAAACTAGAAAATTACAACTAGAAAACAATTCCCAGTACAAGTAGCATGTGCACGAACCATACATTGATCCCAAGGATTAACAATGGATGCCTTAGCTTTTGATCCCATAGGCATTAGATAGCATGGACTAACCTATACAGCTCTGTCACGAACAAAATTAGTAGAATCATTGTTCCTGTTACAACCTTTAACTACAAAAAACTTCAAAATTAAAGACAAAATACAACTAGAAATGTCTCATCTTCAAACATGTGCACAATGGCAACTTGATAATCTAGACACATGTTCAAAAAAAAAATCACAGCTCCTATGTACATTGAACACTCGTAGCTTGAAAGCACATGCAGAAGACATTGTCAATGACTATGACATAATGCAATCTGATATCTTATGTCTCCAAGAAACACATATGCATCCCTTTGAGCTAAATACCTTGCTGCAAAATTTTGATAGCTTCTCTGTACATAACATACATGGCATAGCAACTTTCACCAGGAAACATTTGCTCTTGTCAAAAATAGTACAACATGAAACTTCAAATATTGAAGCTATCACATTAACAGTAATGCTATCTAACAATGAACTCAATGTTTGTAATATTTATGCAAGACTTGCAACTGCCATAGATGAAGTAATTGAAATGTTGCAAATAATTATTGGGTCCACAAATTCAAAAAACATGTTGTACATTTTAGGCGATTTTAATGTTGACATGTCTTCAGAAAGCAGAGGCAAAAAAATGCTTCACAGTTATATGCAACAGAACAACATACAATTTATGTTGAACCAACAACACAACATATGCAATTCAGTCATTGACCACGTTTGGTCCAACACGGCTACAAATATATGCTCTACCTATATATCAGAAGCATATTGGACTGATCACAATCCAATTTTCCTAAAATTGTATCTTGCACAATAGACAAATTCAACTTTATAGAACTTATAGCCTTATATCACCTTTATGCATTGCAATGTCTTTTCCAATACTATATCCATTATTTGCAGGAGATCTATGGATGAAACTAAAAGGAAAGCAAAGCAAATACAAACCACACAAGAAGAATCAGTACAACGGTAAAGTGCCCATAGTATTATTCCTTCATACTCATTCGCCCAAATCACAAATATTCAAATAACATTGTTCCAATTCTTTGCAGGACACCAAAAGATGTATCAAAAAGACAAGCCAAACAGGTGCAAATTACACAAGAAGAATTAGCACAACGGTAAAGTACTTCATTCTACAATGTACTGCCAGCTGCCCAAGTTGCTAATATAAAATTAGCATTTTACTGACATTATCCTTGTTCCTTGTAGGACAAGAGTCAAGAAACCTAGAATTGTTTCAATCGAACAACTAAATGCAAGAAGAGCTAGAGACACCTTCCAGGGTGATGTCCTTGTTGTCTACAAAGCAACATTGGATAAGGCCAACAAAACACAAGAAATGCTACGTGCTGATCTGACAGATCACAAAGCAGAAATGACAATCACGTTAAATGTTAGTGGAGACTTCATCTATCAACATGAGCCTAAAATAGTCCCAGGATCAACTATTTCAATATCATATTTCCAAGTTGCACCTAGGACAGATTATGACAGAGGTGACTGTGATTGCATTTTGATTTTAATAGCCATAAGCAGCACTGAAAACATCCCCCGCCTCTGTCAAGAGTACAAATTCATCCCAAGTACAACTATCAGCCAATTGCTAACAACTATAAATGAGTACCCAGCTGGCACAATAGCTGCACTGGTAGTTGGTGCCAGAAAAATGGGTACCCAATTTGCAATTGACATCAAAGATGGCCACACTGACATAGACAGGGCACAGGTATTTCAGTCTACAGAACTTGTACCTCTTCTTTTAGTTTCAAGCTTTAAATGTTCTGCAATCATCTCTATAACAATTTCTGGAACAAAATCTAATTGTCTCATTGAATTGCAGTTGTTATTACAGTCAACATATGAGCAACAATACTTTGCAGTCGAAGACCAATTACATACAAATAAAACACCTGCAATGCTTTTCAAGAATGTTGTAAGAAAAACAGATCAAAGGAACACATTTCACACATGTAGATCAACATTCATCTGTACCTTGAATGACAAAAGAAGCTTGGAAAAACTTAACAGCCTACTACATTCAACTTTCAAGGTAACAACATTCTTTTTAAAAAAATCTAGTTCATCCAAACTTGTATTTTTGTCTCCTCTAACAATTTTGAACCATATTCTATAGGTTTCTAGTACTCTAAAAGCAGCAAATGCGTTTTCCAATCCATTTCATGCATGTTGCCCAAAATGAAAATTCAAATTTACTGCTTATGGCACACTCCAAGAAAAAACTGCTCACTGCAAACAGTGCAACCATCAAGTCAATTATACATTCTGTTTACAACTTAAAACCACCATAATAACTTATGACAATCAAACAATTCAGTTTTCAATTGACCAGGCCACCATGCACCGTCTATTGCCCACACTACAAAGGCTCAGCTATGAAGACTACATTAAGGACAAGTCAGCAGTGATATTCATCCTATGGGACTTCAGTGCTCAAGCACATTTTAGCCTTGACCAAAACAATGCCATTGTTGAAGCCATTTGCATTGACAAATAGACAAGAAACATCACCAGAAGGTAATAAAGTCATTCATATGTAAACTTTTTTTATTTTCAACTAGTACCTCAAATCACTATTCATACAAACTATGTTTCTAATACATAGGATTTTGTTGGCTTTACAGGAAACTAGGAATAGAGGAGCAGAGATTTACATTGTTCAGACTTTTACTTTTTCTCCTTTCCATGCTCCAAGACATTTCACTGGTTCTCACATGTTACAGACATCTTTGGTTTTAAAAAACTTTATTGCTATTATAAATTTAGACACTTCTATAGGTTACTATGTTAAAGTATTCTAGAATATGGACATCTGAAACTCTAATTTTGTTTTTGCACCTATGAAGACAATGGTTCTCTAGATGTACATCTGACATATATGTTCAATAATTATTATCCCTCCATGTATAATGCCATTCAAACTATATAGTTTAAATGTTCCCTTTTGCATTCTGTCATTCCTAGTTTTTCCAAAATTTGCTTTATGATTCTTACGCTTTCAAGAATTTATGGTAACTAGTTAGAAGTTATTATGGTTGCACACTCTAGACCCATTAACAAGTTACTTGAGACAGTAAATGGTTATTTTCCTTTGGCTTTTTCCCATTTTTTGCTGTTATTGCAACCAAGTCTCGCCCCTGCTTCTATGCATTGTACTTTATAGTCACATTTCCATCATGTATTCTAATGTATAGAGTACACTCCTATATACACAAATCCATTTGTTGCTTTCGCTGCATATATGCATATTCACATGTATATATGCTTCTATGTCCATATGCACATACGCACATATTCATGTGTCCATGTATTCATTTAAGCTTCTATGTATTGCTGTATGCAACTGCGTATACATGCGTCCATGTATTTATGGATCTACCACTCTAGCCTTGTACCAATTTATTATGTTATATGGATAACGCATATAGTAACACTAATTAACACTAATTAACTGTTTCACTATACATAGTAACTATTTTCATGAATGCCAGATAAGCTTATGTGTATCAGGATACATATATACTGACACTAAAAATTATTGATTTATGATCTCTATTGTCCCATTTTCATAGACATGTTACTATTGCAATCAAGTGTGTAAAGCATTCATGTTCAAAGAAATTAGATACAAGAATGGCAATATGTTACACAACCTTGTCTTATGCCTTTATAGCAGTTTTTTCATTGCATTTCAAGAATACCAGAAACTAGAATTTTATTCATATTATTTCCATCTATGGCATTTACAGCTTTTCCAATAATTATTACAAGCATAGAGTTCAGTGTTGAATAGTTCTATTGTTCATGTGATGCCTACAACATTGTACCCTGGCCAAAGTACCCTGGACACGCGTGGCCTCCAAGCGATTTCACTGCCTTCACCTCAAGCCAGATGCCATTCAATGCATTTAATTTTAATTCATGTATCACGTACGTCTACCCACCAGTTTGATAAACTATGCCTTTGCTTAATTTTAATTGATCAATTTATGCGCTCGCAGTTTCCTGATATTTTAATGCATTTAATCTGCATTCATGGACTACGTACCTCTAGCCGCTACCTTTTGAAACTATGCCTTTGCTTAAATTTATTTAATCAATTTCTTTGACCACATTTTTTTGACAAGTTTTTTTGAACAATTCGCTTCCCCTCTATGCGTTTCCATATTTTGCATATGTGCCTATGAGCACATTAACCACAACAGGTCACAAAATTCCTTTATCCTGTATGCTTTCATCATAGCATGAAAGCTCAAAGCAATTGCAGATTCTAGGTTTTCATAACACAGGCTTACAAAACACAAAAACAACACACACAAAGTAATAAAGATGCATAGCAAGTGGCTTAACTCTATATTAAATGGCCAAAGTACCCTATCCATGCATGTTCACCAAGCAACACCAGCGCGTTCACCTCTAGCTAGATGTCATTTAATGCATTTACTTTGCATTCATGCATTGCCCTTACATTTTCCTGATATTTTAATGCATTTAATATGCATTCATGGATTGCATACCTCTAGCCGCCAACTTTTAAACTATGCCTTTGCTTAAATTTTTTTAATCAATTTATGCGTTTGCATTTTCCCGAATTTTTAAAATGAAAATGATTTATAAAGCTACTCGAACAAATAGAAAAATAGATAAATGCTAATTTTACAATATATAAAATAGCTCTCCAAATGCAAACTATACCCAAAAAAAAAAAGTAATATGTTCAATGGCAAAATGTGATTGGCCAATGTTGCCGGTTAAAAGCATTCTGGGCAAATGCATAGGCAAATTTAGAATACGTTCACAGGAAAGAGCTTTTGATTCTAAATCCATATGCATACTTTGATTCAAACTAGTGGATGAAGGTACATAATGCACTGATGCAAGCTCAATGCATTCAATGGCATCAGGCTAAAGGGAACGTTGTTTGCATTGCTAGTTACTCTTTGAATATATAACAAGGTTCAAGGAAAAAACTCTCATTACCACACATGTTGACATAATTTTCGTTCCAAACCTCTCTTTATGAGACCGCTTTGCAGTAATAAAAAAAAAACAAACTTTACAAGCCTCACATGCAACCATGCATCTTGCTTGCAGTTACACTTCTACATGCATCCATGTATACTGCAATACATGTATCTATGTGCGCATGTAGCCATGGATATAAGTATCTATGCAGCTTCATATGCAATCCATGGATATTTCCATACAAGTTTATTTAAGCATTTATGTATCCTGCTATGCATCTATCTATCTATCCATGTAACTATGTTTCTATGTATTCTTCTACCTATAGATGCATCCACGCATATATGTATGTCTTCACTACTTTCTAGATTAAAAAAAACAACTTTGGAAACATCAACTTCCAGAATTAAATACCAATATGCACAGAGTCATCATATTACTCTAACTAGATGACTATGAACTACATGTTACCTATGCAATCTAAATTCTAGAGATACATACCATCCTTATGCACCTATGCACAAATACATACTATCTAACATATATACATAATTACATGTACACATATACACATGCAAACCTATATACATGGATGCATACAAAGACTATGTTTCATGGGATTATTAAAGAGTTTAGTTGCTTTCTATATGGTTCCACACTTTGCATGTGTGCCTATGAGGACAATAATTATAGTATCCAGAACCAAAAACTAGTTACTTGAGGCAATAAATACTTTCTTTCCTCAGTTTTCTTTTACTTTAGAGGTTTAAAACACACAGTCAGATTAGCAATGTGAGCAAATATACTTTATTTCCTCAGTTTTCTTTTACTTGCTCATTCCTTCCAAAGCTCTCTTTATAGCACAGTTGTGCATTGCCTCCAAGACTCACATGAATCCTTGGTATTTCAGGAAAAGATTCAATTGGATAATACTAAAAATGATCTAAACTATGATTTTATAATCAAAGTATCCAAATGCACTACAGCAATCTGAAACCCAACTTCATTTAACATGTACAATGACAATAAACAGAACGAAAAATGCATTTGCTTCAAAGTTTTTAAAGCAATTTCAAGAGATTGTCTAGCCATTGTCCAAAATATAGTTTTCTATTAGCATAGACCTACAACCTTCTTTAGGTTTGACTACTACTTTGTTAATTCATTCTCATTGAAAAGTCAAAATGTGAAATGTTCCCAAGGATAATTATACTTTTTTATCTCTTTTAATTGTTATATATTCAAAGACTAATTAGCAATCCAAACAGCCTCCCCTCTAGTCAGATGCAATTCAATGCATTAATTTTGTATCAATGAACTTTGTGCTTTTAGCCATTACTTTTAATCGGAGGATGCATATGGATTCAGAATCAAACTCTCAAAATAAATGCATATATAAATGTGTCTTTTTCTTCATTTCATAATGTATCTATATATCCATAGGTGCAATTATGCATATATCGATTTGTGCATATATCTTGTTATCTCTTTATGCATCTGTCTATATATGTATGGCTGTATCTATGGGTACATGTATACCTTCATTTATGTATATATGCGCCTATGAATTGCATACACACATCCATGTATATATGCATCTATCAATAACTTGCATGGATACATGTATATATGCATCTATGGACTCATGCACCCATGCATATATGACAGATCATTGGTTCCAAAGCTCTCTTTATAGGACAACTATGCATTGCCTGCAAGACTCAGATGAATCCTTCGTATTTCAAGAAGAGATTTGAATGGATAACACTTAAAATGATCTAAACTATGATTTTATAATCAAAGTATACAAATATATAAATGTGTCTTTTCCTCTATTTCATTATGTATCTATGTATCCATATATGTAGTCATGCATATAACGATTTATGCATATCTTTCCATCTCTACATGCATCTGTCTATATATGTACGACTGTATCTATGGGTGCATGTATACATTGATTTATGCATATATGCACCTATGAATTGCATACACACATCCACCTATATATGTATCTATCGATATTTTGCATGGATACATGTATATATGCATGTGTGGACTGATGCATCCATGTATTGGTCTTTCTCTTTGTCTTTGGCCAAATGGCCCCTAATCGCCAAAGTATCCTAGCCGCCCATGGCCGTCAAGCAATTCCAGCGCCTTCCCCACCACCCACATGCCATTTAATGCATTTGCTTCAATTATTTTCACCCCTCCATGTGTTTGCATTTTCCTGATATTTCAATGCATTTAATTTGCATTCAAGGATCACGTATTTCTACTTGCTAGTTATATAAACTATGCCTTTGCTTAAATTTATTTAATCAATCTATGCAATCGCATTTCATTGATTTTCAATAACAACAATAATTTATAAAGCTATTCAGATAAATAGAAACAGCTAAATGCTAATTTTCCAATCTTGATTTATCAGAATAGTGCTAGTTTTCCAATATAACAAAATTAAAAGTTATACATTGACATACATTTATGCATATTGTCCATACATGCATATATGCATATATGACTTCATCCATATTTGCATATGTATATGAGTACATCCTTCCATGTAACATACACATTTGCACCTATATCCAAATATGCATACATCCATGTATACATGTGTTCATATGTCCATCTCTCCATGTAGTTCTGTTTTCAGTGTATACATGTGTCTGTTGATGCATCCATGCATATACCTGTGGTTAGCTTTACGTATTTATCTCTCCATGTATTTAATGTTCTCCACTCCATCAGCATTCACATGTTCTTTGTTTTTATGTTCTTCCATATTTATTTTTTCCATAGTGTATGCATAAGAACTTCCACTTTGTCTTCTGTTTTGACTCTTCTATCCATAAATATCATTATATTTTTATATCCACTCTTCTATTGTTGCATTTCGAGGAAGCTCAAGGATCTCACTACCTTGTTCAGTATGAAGGAGAGTAAGAAATGCAACATGGGTCTCTTTCCTGTGTTTATATTGACGGACTCAGCCCTATGATGATTTTTAAAAGCATAACCAATACCAAACTAGACATTCTTCCACCCCTTGTTACAAGAAATAATAACTTCATACCCTATTGATTCCATTTATTTCCATTTC
>VDFB02275953.1:0-37594 GCA_007258455.2 Sequoia sempervirens | reverse complement strand
AACTTTGTGACAAGAAGTTACAAAACTTCCAAACTCCGTGACAAGGTTACAAAACCTCCAAACTCCACAACAAGAAGTTACAAAAATTCCAAACTCTACGAAAAGGTTATTAAACCTCAAAACTCTGTGACAAGAAGTTACAAAACTTCCAAACTCCGTGACAAGGTTAAGAAACCTTGAAACTCCACAACAAGGTTAAAAAATTAGGAACTTTAGCGATCGGCTAACAAAGAAAACTGGAACAGATTTACAAGTTAGCAAGTAGAGGCACAATTTCCAACACTTACAAGGTGTCATGGTTTCAAAAAGGGCAGCAAGTATTAGTTGACCAACAATGCATTGTGATTTTTTGAATAGGAACTTATAAAGATGAGGTGTGGTGTGATATCATGCCCAAGGATGTATTTCACTTACTCTTAGGGAGGTCGTGGCAATTTGATAGGAAGGAAATCCATAATGGAAGATCAAACACTTACACATTAGAAAATAATTGAAGTAAACATACTCTTACACCATTGACAACCAAGGAAGAAGAGGTGGAAAGTGGTCCAAGAATGTTGTTGGTGACATGGAATTTTTTTTTAAGGAGATTAAAAAGGAAAAACTATGTTTTGTAATAGTTCCCAAGGAGCTACAAGTAGATCCAACAAATGTCAATGATGACATGCCTTTAGAAGTGAAGGGGCTGTTGGATGAATTTGATGGAATTGTGTCCAAGGACTTAATAGAAGGACTACCACCTAAGAGGAGCATCATCCATCATATTGATTTGATTCTAGGAGCAATTTACCCATTAAGGCTACCTATAGATTGACACATGTAGAAAATGAAGAGGTGAACAAACAAGTGCACCAACTATTGGAAAGAGGATTGATTAGAGAAAACCGTAGCCCATGCACAATAGTAGCTGTGTTAGCACCAAAGAAGGATGGTGAATGGAGTATGTGCATAGACTCAAGAGCCATAAACAAAATAACAATAAGGTATCATTTTCCTTTACGAATAATGGATGATCTCATGGATTGCTTGGGAAAGACTAGGTATTTTACAAAAAATGATTTAGAGAGTGGGTATCACCAAATTAGGATAAGAGAGGGTGATGAGTGGAATATTGTTGGGTATGGTAGGATCATGATGGGCCAAAAAGTGGTGATATGATGGGTATGTGGCTAACGAATTTTTTTTACCTTAAATTGATGAAACAAAAAGGGTTTTTAAAGGAGATTCTCAACTTTCCACCAATATAAATTATGCTTACTTTGAATTTAATAAATAATTATTATTCATTTTCTATTTGAATTATGACTAAAGTCTTGATTGATAGGTTGATTGAAAAAAATTTATAGCTTTCAAATGGTATCACATTTTTTGAATCTGAAACATGCATCACATTCTATGCTTCACATACTATAGGATTAAAAAAATGAATTTCATGAAGTTTTGACCAAGTTAAGGTGGTCGACATTACGAAGTTTTTTATGATTTTAAAAGCGTAATAAAAATTCATAATTAATTATTTACTTGGAAAAAAATTACAAAAAAAAATATGCATCACATTGGGACATGGTCCTCTACTTATATCTAAAATATTATAAAATGTATTATCATTTTATTTTGGTTAGGTGGTCGAATAACACCTACTTATTTTTTTTCCTCGAATTTAAGTATACTTTTCACATTGAAATTTCAAAATTTCACCAAATAGATTTAAAAAAAAATAAATCTAGTAGTTTAGAAATTACATTCAATTTGCTACAGATTCTATTCTTACATATTTTTGAAATAATATAGATAACTTATTCAAATTTTTACATCAAATTTCCTAGCTCTGATTTTTCTGAATTTTTTGCCACTTAAGGGCCCATTTTTTCCATGATGATCCTGCACATACCTTTGTTATAAGACTAAAGAGGGACTGCTTGAATGTTTAGTAATGTCCTTTGGTTTAACAAATGAACCCAACACATTTAGGAGGTTAATGAATGATGTATTGAAACCATTTTTTGGGAGGTTTTTGACTGTTTACCTTGATGATATTCTAATTTTTAGTAGTAGAAAATAATAGAATTTGTTGCATATTAGACAAGTCTTACAAAGGATCAAAGAAGAAAGGTTATTGGTTAATTTGAAAACGGGTAGTTTTATTAAGGAGAAATTGGTTTATTTGGGATATGTTATTGCTAAGGTACCTAGAGAGTCTATATAGTTTCTTATGGAAGCCACTCACTTTGTAATGGATTTTTTTTGAATTGGATAAACTAGCTTCCCAATTTGGAAACTTCTCTAGTTTCTTCCAATCATAGATTCTTTTCATAGTCATTTTCTAAGAAACTAATAATTGCATATATATTTATGCATCATTGACCCTGATATAGTGCCTCTACCTCTTCTTCAGTTCCAGCTAGGGATAATGATCATACACTTTGGTTTCTTATAGTTTCTTAGTGTCTACTTAGTTTAAGTCCTAAAAATACAACAAGTAAACCAAGTCAGATGTCATATGGAAGTTGTCTTACCCCAACACATCTAAAAGTTGTTCATCTAATGAGTCACTAATTAATATGGACCAATCTATGCTTTTACCATCATAAATATGGAGGATAAAGTAGCACATCCAAGGGTAGAAGACCTTGGCATTGGGAAAACCAAATACCTTACTGAGGGGGTGATGAAATATTTAGCATCCTTTGGGAATTCACTTTTTTTGATGACCTTGTCCATTTGTACTACTAATTTACTCCTTTGTAATAATATGTTATCATTGATGAATTTGGTATCTTGTGTGTTTTTCCCCTCATAATACTTTATTTCCTCCTTAATATTTATTCTGTCATAGTGGACATAAGTGGGGATCACAAACACTCTCAATCACCTCTAAGTTGATATCTAGAATAGTCTAATCTACAAGATTGATTATCCTTATATTCTTCTTATCATAGGCCTAGGAACAAGGTAGGAAAATTTATGGAGATTGAAGAGAGAATGAAAAATCTATTGCTTACACCAACCTAAAATTGGTTTTGCACTAGGTCATAAAAAATCTTGTCTCCTTTGTAATAGTTCTTGGACATCCACATGTACCAAAGGTCAATGCCTCCAATATCACAAATAGAGAACATATTGGATGGGGGATGGTAGGATTTTATATTTGTACTTCATCTCTTTAGCTATTATTCATCCTATTTGGATGTATACTGCTAGGCACACTATCTAGGCCATAAGTAGAAGATCAAGAAACACACTATCTCACTTGGTTAGTCCTTGATAATTCATAAACAAATACATAAAATAAAGCAACAAAAATTGAACATCAATAAATAGATAAGCCTTACATATGTTTTAATTTAATGATAAGCTATTAGAGAATCAAATTTTGATGTCCCAACATAGCTCATGCATTAGTTATTTGGTACATTGAAAGTTTGATGTTGAATAGACAAAGTAAACATTTACAAGAAAAGTGCACCCTAAAGTGCATAAACTGGGATTAAAAGGTCACCTAGTGTCTCTAGGATCAATCTCAAAATCCAAGAGAATAGACCTTTGAATGGTGTTAGGGTTCAAAGACTAGGGATATCACTTACTAGGTATGTGAATGATAGAATGGCCGAAACAACGATCTCAAAAGGAAAGAGCCTTAGCAAGGTGTTAGGGATTAGAGGTCAAGAGTACCCCTTAACATGTACATAAATGGGTACATACTTGATATCACCATTTTAAATGATAGATCTTGTGAATACGCTAGGGATAAAATATCAAGCATATGGTCTAATGGGTTTTAAAGTAAGAAAATGATTGAAGGTTTGATCTCAAGAGATATAACAAAGAAATTTTGTTGGGGATCAATTATTTTGGAAGTCATCTTAATGAGTACCAACATAAGGATAACATTGAAACCTCAAATTTAAAAAAGATGGGAATTTAGCTAATTATGGTATTCAATAAAGGCCTTGTACACTAAGGTGACATTAGCATGACATCACTATGATGTCAACTAGTAACCATAATGAGATAAATCTACATAAAGATGATGTAAGCATGATTCCATCATCATTAGGGCTTCAAAATTGATAAATTTCATCATGAATTGAGTCTATATGTCATGCCCCAATCATCATAAAATGCCTAATCACTATTAAATTGTAGTTAATGACTCATGTCCATAGTCACAAGAAATTAATAGGTAGATCTCATCATCCTTAAGTGTCACATTTTCTCTACACCAAGTTGTTGCATCTTGTCTACTTAATTAAACATGGAAAAATAGTAGAGTTCTAAGCATAAATCATCTTCAAAATTTTTGATACATGTTCGCTGTAGAGTAATAGAGTAGTAAAAATAAAATAACAATATTAAGAACCTACATTGCAAATAAAAAAAATATGAGCAATTTGAACACTATCTTCATTCGACAAATTACATCTAATACATTGGCTTTTTTTAAACCCAACATTTTCTTGTGAATAACCACTCCAAATTCCCTTAGGGAATAACTTCCTAAAAACTAATTATTAATTTATTTACTACTAAAAAATAACCTAATAACTAATTTATTAAATGTAAAATTTAATTTCCTAACAACCCCCCTTAAAGTTTACATTATAGAAAAGAAAAAAAAATTTAAAAGTGCAAACCTTAAATCCCTGACATCCCCCCCTTAAGGGTTACTTAACAAAAAAAAACAAAATATTGAATCAACATCAACCTAAACTTCTTGGTCTAGGAAAATGGTCTGATTAGCTAACCTTGCATCAACATCAACCCTAACTGCTTTTTCTAGGAAAATGTCTTGAGAATCAACCCAAACTCCTCATGTCTAGGTAAATGTTCTAATTATCTGGCACCGCATACACATCAATCCAAACTCCTTATGTCTAGATAAATGTTTTGATTGTCCAATGTTTACCCGTGAATCAATACACACTTCAATATTCACAATAAGATCACCAACCAACTGTGAATCGAGACTCACTCCATTATCCATAGTAACACTCCTACATTTGTAGATTGAGACTTACTCAATTATCCAGAAATACACATATGCAAAAGTATGGATCAAGTCACACTCAATTATCCATAAATCATTAGTGGATTCAACTATCCACAAACCAACAACTCATCAAGTTTGTGGATTCACTTATCCATAGACCAACAAAACACTGCATGCCCCATCTTGTTCTTTAAAGGATCACATATGGAACAAATTCTTATCATGCAAGAATCATCCCTAAGTGAGAAGCTAGCTCAGGATGATAGATGTCCTCCTACCTCCATTTCCTCTAGCCTTTGATATGATCCCTATTTAATTCATAGTGAACATATAAATATTCATTGTCTTGATCACATAATGCGATATTGCATCTTTCACCCTCTATTTCAGTAGTGATTAAATCATTATCTATTTTTAACTTTCCATCAATAAGATATCTAGCATGTTGAATGCAATTCACTAGAATGTGTCCTCTTTGGTTACAATAGAAGAATTTTGAAATTATTCTTTCCTGTTGAAGCATTATTTTTCCCTTTGACAAAGAAAGATTCAACACAAGTTGAGTTTGTTTTAGAGACTCTTTTCTGTTCATCAATCAAATAAGATGTCACATTGTCTAAGCTCAGGCTTGGATTCAATTTGTTTAAAGTAAACACAATATTGGCAATACTTGAGGGAATACTATTTAATAAAATATCTTTGGAATCATCATCATCAACTGTAAATTTTATTTCAACAAGTTGATTAAGGAGAGAATGAAATGTACTAATATGCTGAACATTACTATCATCGTCATTCATTTTCAAACCAAAAAGTTTTTGCTTCATTCCCATTTTAGCACTTGAAGCCTGTGAACTAAATAAAGAATTAAGACTTCCTATATTTGTTTCAAGGTTTTTTTCAAATCAATATGATGTAAATATGCATCAAATAATCCAAGACCAATCACTATTGTAGCTTTACAATCTTTCGTTGTCCATTTTAATAGTTCATCTACATCTTGTGATTTTTTAATAGTTCCATTAACAATCTCCCAGAGATATTTTTCTATTAAAAGTAGTTACACTTTGACTTGTCATGTATGAAATTCATGATCCTCAAACTTTGAATTAAAATATGGTTTCTCCATTTTAAATAACATCAATCTAATCACTTATCACTCAATTTTTATAGAACAACAAAGAGATCATAAATATTTAGAATGAACTGCAATGTTTTAGTTAGTTTTTTTTTTTTTAATCATACCGTATCACCTCTGGCTCGAGCCCACAAAAGGATATGAAAATCATAGTAAAACCTTTCCTGGGAATTGGACATTCCAACAGGTGACTTATATCCTTCTATAGACGTCCATTTTACTTGTCAAACCAAGGGACATACACTTTAAATGGCGCGGCAAAATATATGCACTAGGAACTAGTTTCGGTCAAATCTTAGCAGAAATAATACTGGAAAGAAATTCTATCTAAGCCACAGAACGGTAATGCAAAATTCTTTAACTCAACTATGATAGGAATCATAACAACTATGACTAAAACACAAACTTTGAACTGGCCTTATGCTGCAGGAACAGTCACAGGGATGGACTCTCTATGCTGCAGGAGCACTATAAGACTGAGTTTGTATAAAAACTTCAAAGATGAAAGCTAACTGAAGATCAACAAAAAATAACAACTAACTAACTAGCTACAGATACTTACTAAGTGGGACCCCTTAGCAAGCATCTACTAATTACACAGATGCTAAACTCAGAACTTCATCAAACTTTATTCATGAAAACAGAATGGTATACATTGCTTTGTTGATGTGGAAACTAACAACAATCTCTGTCTTTGATCATACAGATTCTGTTTCTCATTATCATATTGAATCTTACATGATATCTGCTATTACTATGCTTCCAACTTACTAACTATCATCTCTTACTCATTCTAACTATCCTCTCCTCTTTGTGTCCCTCATGCAGGAGGAGAACTTTATTTATAAATAGGAAAACAACTAACTAACCCTATCAAAGAAAGTCGTGGAAGTAAAGTATATCCCCGAATCAAGGAACAAACTTCATAATGAATTTATGCGTTCAACCCAATTTGGAGAAAATCTAGCGCTCCACTCTTTCCAGATTGACTGTCATTAAAATTCTTTCCCATAGTTTCAGTCAAAGAGTCTTCGCCGGAGCTTCCTCGAAGTCGTGCAAGAAATGGACTTTACTGCAAGGCCGAGATCGGCTGCGCTTGACTCGATCATTCTTCAACAACCTGCGAAACAAAAGGTAACAGATGAAAAAGAAAAGGCGTATGTCACATACACGATATCTATTCATTAATCACACATTTTAAATCTACTTCATCATTCAAAAACTATATACGATATACCAGCCATTTTAGGGAGTCAATGAGGAATAAATGCAATCAAGTCAACACAATGAGCTACAAGAATATGAAAGTATTATGCTATAGGATATCCCCATAAAGGGTTTCAACAAAGTTTAAACAGCCATGAAATAACAAAAGTAAAGACATTAAGAGTTTATCATAACATCCAAATTATGAGCATATTTTAAGCTCATCACTGCCCCCTGCTTAGCCCAATGCTGGTCCTCTAGCATTAACTTTCCTGGTGGTTTCTCTGAAGTCAGTGGTGGCTGCATGACTCTGGAATGGATGTCCAAACTTGTAATAGAATCCTCTAAAATCCTGACACCTTTCATATCTTCGGTCTTCTAATTCATTGTTAAGATTTGTAGCCTGGTGAGGATATAGGGGCCACATTAGCACAGGGGGTCTGAATGTCAGCGGCAGCCATAGTTCAAATCTTGTTTGAAGTCCCAATTGAATATATCTGTTGGTTCGTTTGAGAGCTGCTGTAAAATTTAGGGACCATGTGGTTCTGACTTTCTTAACCCAACAGTTAATCTCTCCCATCTTTTCTCACTTCTGGTATATGCTAATCTCCAAAACGAATATTGTTGTGCCTGGAATTTATCATATACTTGTTTTTTGATATCAAATATTTTCTCTCTGGCTGAAACATTATTAATACCATATGTTAGAGCAAACCAATCTTTCAACATTGCATGTGGGTTTGAACTTTGAGAGCGTAATGGGACAGGCTCTGTCTTCTCAGCTTCCTCATATGTTTCCCACTGCCGGCCATAATTCACCTCATTTGCTGCCCATGACATAAATGCTCTCAAATGAATATCACCAATGTATAGAAGAGGATTCCATTCTGTTTCAAATGGTATTAAGTAGCCATGCAAATAAAATTCACACAGAGAATTTCTTAACCAGTTAGGGGCTGCTTGGTATGCTTCATAAAACTCTTTGGCAGTGTGAATTATAGGGTCTTGGTTTTTGGAAATTCTCATCAATTGAAACCATAAAAATTGTTCTTTAAGGCATAGAGCATAAACAATGGGTGGCGGTCTGCATTCCATAATTTGACCAGTTACTTTTAACATTTCATCCATTTTTTCTTTCAACTCAGCAATTTCTTGTTTCTGACTTTCAATTTTCCTTTTCAATTTCTTCTTTTCTATTTCCCATAAACTTTGTTGTATGTCAGTTTGGGCTATGTGTCAAAAAGTCAGAGTTTGTAATGTAACTATTTCCCAATTATCTTTAACATATTCCAGAAACTCAATTAAAAACGTCCTCCTATACACAACAATGGCTTTACAAATTACAGGGTAAAATACAATTTCACTAGGCACATTCAATTGTTCAATCTGTTCTTGCTCTTGCTGCAAGATAAATTCTTCCTGTTGCTGCGGTGGAGAAGTCTGTGCTTCCCTCGAAAATTGCATAGCAGCAGTAGCCAAATCATCAAGATTTGGTAACCCTTACTCATTATGCCCTGTTTCTTTTGTCTCAACTTGTTCCTCTTCAGGAACGAACAAACTCTGAGCAACATTCTCAGACTCATTCTAAGAAACATTAAATTCAGATTCAACAGACCCTTCTGAAATTACAATCACCTCAAGTTGCAGTGAAGCAGGGGGGGTCTTAGATTGTTTCCTTGTGGAAACCCCTCTTGGCACAGATGCGGCTACAGGAGGTGTTCCGGTAGCTTTTCTTTTTCTTGTTTGTTCAGAGGGCTCTGCCCTACTAGAGGATGACGGTGAACTGGTAATAGCAACAGGTGTTGCCGTAGGAGAAACGACTATAGGGGCAGGTGCTGCAGGAGAGGAGCATTGTCTTTTCTGAGAACGAGGGTCAGATTTAGGGGACCCTTCTGCCTTTGTTTTTCCTTTCTCTCTCCTAGTGGTAGACCTAGTTTGTACCCTAGCAGAGGATTCAGGTGCAAAAGCTGCAGGACTAGGTGCTACAGGAGTAGATGACCCTTGCCCTGTTCCACTAGTAGATGCAATTTCTTTCTTCTTTCTTTGAGGCCGTGGGATAAGTACCCTAGGAGGTTGTGGTATTTGCAAAATATTTTGGGCAACAAATTGTTTCCAGAAGAGAGGTGAGACGTCTCTCAAAGAGCGCTCAATCAATAATTTAATAAGGCCATGATGAGTGACAAAATTGTCTTTCCCCTGTTGAGTTCCATGGGCACTTTGTTCTAAAAACTTTAACAAGAAATTTGGAACATTTATGACTAATCCATGCCTCATATGGCTTAATAATTTAAAATGATGAGAATGCAGGTAGGAAGAATGACCTTCACAGGTAAAATACCTCATTATATAAGTGGCATAGTCTGAATATGGAGGAGGCAGTGACACACGCTTGCATCCCTGCTTGGAGACTTCCAGAGGGCCATCAACAGGCATTAAAAACTCAGCCCTTGCAGCTGTAGTGTCTGAAGAAAAATTTTCTCCAACGGCTGAAAGCCCAATTACCTCAGTAATTCTGTCTTCAGTTGCAACAACTGTTAGACCCCATACAGTGGCTTCCCCTTTAGAAAGGGTTCTCATGAATTCTCTAGCAGCCTCCTCATCAAAATCATTTAAGCTCAAGAAATAATTTAACCATCCGTAGAGACTGAATGCGTGGGCTGTTTGCGGATTTTGCAGTAACAATTCATGAGCTACAGGCTCATGTTGCACCAACTGACCACCCATGTTTACAGTTTTTCTTAGTTGAACTCAATTCCTTGCTAAAGATTCAAATTCTTTATTTCCCCTTCTGCTCTGATTTTGCTTCTGTCGTGCCGTCACATTTCTTTCTTTCTTTCTTTTTTTTTCCAAAAATGAACTTTTTTAACAAGCAGTCTTAATCGTAGTTTACAAGAAAAAACATGCATTAAAGAAGGACATGCAATCACATTTGGAAAGTACTAGAAAGACATTAAAGAAAGATCATTTATGCAACTATAGCAGCGACGAAAAGACAGGTTTTAAAATATGGATTACCCCGCCCCCTACTTAAAGTATGACATGTGTCCTCACATGTACTAAAGAACAAGTAGAGATTCGGGTAATAATGACTGGTACATGCATAACAGTAAATGAATAGAATGAAATAAATCAAATATGCGATAAGAAAAGATATGGCGTACCTTTAATAATTGCATGTACGTGTGAAGAAAGATGACGACGCTGCATGAAGTGACAAGTGGGAAAGATATATTAATTAAGGTTGATGCGGATGGATGAAGTGGATGGGTGACATGGCAGATGAAATGTATGAATGAAATGGATGGATGGGATGGATGGATGGAAGATAAAGAATTGAGATGGGGGCGATAAATGAAAATGGAGAAAAAAGGGTTTCCTTAAAAGAAAACCTTTATTATGGGTATGCTTTTTGAAAATTACAGCAACGCTGCAGGAGAAAGGCTAAAACCTTCTGCTGCAGGAAGAGTAGCAGGAGGAACTTGAATGAACTATTGCATGAATTCTTCCTTTGACATTGGTTTATGGTACAACCGGAGTTGGTGGCCATTGACTAGCAATTTAAAACAGACTGGATCAATTGTCACCAGCTGTACAACTCCATTGTCGAACACATTTTCAACTTCATAGGGGCCAAGCCAGCATGTTGTGAGCTTACCCTGGTTTTCTTGATATTTGGAATCATATAACAGGGCCCAATCTCTAGCAGAAAATTTCCTGGTTTTGATGTGCTGATCATGCCATTTCTTTCTTTGCTGTTGGATTGCTTTTGTGTGCTGCAAGGTAGCTTTTCTCATTTCGTCCAAAGCATTTAGCTGCAGGAGACGGTCCTTCTATGCTTTAGATAAGTCCATGTTGATTTCAAGAGCTATCCTCAAAGTTTTATGTTCAAATTCTATGGGTAACATAGCTGTTTTCCCATAAAGCAGCTCAAAAGGTGTAAACCCAGTTGTTGTCTTCCATGTAGTCCTGTAAGCCCAAACTGCTTCAGGAAGTCTATTGCTCTAGTCTTTTCTATGGATCTGCACTGTCTTTGTGAGAATCGCCTCAATTTCTCTATTTGTTACCTCCGCCTGACCATTGGCTTGAGGATGATAGGGACTAGACTTCCTATGTTTAATCTTATAGTCATTCATTAATGCAGTGATAAGATTTGAGGTAAACTGAGCTCTTTGATCAGTTACAAGCTCTTTGGGAACTCCAAATCTTGTGAAAATTTGTTGATACAGAAATTCAGCAACTTTGTTATCTCGGGCATGAGTCATAGCTTTTACCTCGACCCATTTTATGACATAGTCCGTGCAAACTAGAATGTATGACTTTCCATTTGATGGTGGATCAATTGGTCCTATAAAATCCATTCCCCATTTATCAAAAGGGGTGACTATGACTTGCGGATATAGTGGCATTTCATCTGACTTAGTTGGTCTTCCCATACGCTAGCATCTGTCACACTTCCTTGTATAGGCCACAACATTCTTGTGTAATGTTGGCCAGTAGTACCCTGTTGTAAGAACCTTCATTACTGTTCTTTTTGCTGTAAAATGCCCCCCACATGGTTCATCATAGAAAGCATGCAAGATATCATAAGTCTCATCTTCTCTTACACATCTTCGCATCACTTGATCAGGTCCAGTATAGAACAGACAATTTGCGATCTAGAAAAAGTTAAAACTTTTCTCTATCAACTTCTTTTCTTTTAGGGAAAAGTGAGCTGGTATTCTGTTTGCTGCTAGATAATTGGCAATGTCTGCATACCATGGAGTTTGTGCAACAATAGAGAACAAGTGTTCATCAGGAAACCTATCATCAATAACTTCATGCTCATCAGGTGCAGCTGATTGAAGTCTTGATAAAAAGTTAGCTACAACATTAGCTCTTCCTAGTTTGTCAATGATTGTAATATCAAATTCTTGTAACAACAGGAGCCATCATGCCAATCTACTAGAAATGGCAGGTTTGTTCATCAGGTACTTGATTGCTGCATGGTCAGTATGAACGAATATCTAATAACCTGTGACATAATACCTAAATTTATTCAAAGCATACACTACTACAAGCAATTCCTTTTCTGTAACAGTATAGTTGAGCTCAGGATCTCGAAGGTTTTTGCTGATAAAGTAGATAGCATGCTCAATTGAATTTTCTTTTTGACTTAAAACTGCTCCTATACCAAAACCAGATGCATCAGCATGTATGTGAAAAGGCAAATTCCATTTTGGTCCTTGAAGAATAGGGGCTTTAGTAAGCAAGTCCTTTAGTTGTAGGAAAGATTTTTCACAGGCCTCTGTCCACTCAAATTGGGAATCTTTTGTTAACAAGGCATAAAGTGGGCTAGCAATTTTACTGAAGTTTTTTATAAACCTTCTATAATAACTTGCATGACCAAGAAAACTTCTGACATATTTTTGTTTTGCAGGAGTTTGTAAATTCATAATAACTTCAATTTTAGCAGGGTCAACCTGAATTCCATTCTTTGAAATATGATGACCTAAAACAATACATTCTTCCATCATCAGAAAACACTTTTCACTGTTTAGAGATAAATTTTGCTCTCTGCACCTTTTCAATACCTTTTTCTAAATTCATCAGTACTTCTTCAAATGTGACTCCATAGGTAGTGAAATCATCCATGTAAATTTCTATACATTCATGAGATATATCAGCAAAGATACTAATTACTGCTCTCTGAAATGTTGCTGGTGCATTGCATAGACCAAAAGGCAAGACTGAATAAGCAAATGTTCCCCATGGACAGGTAAAAGTGGTCTTATCTTGATCTTAAGGGGCTATTTTTATCTAATTGTACCCACTGTAACCATCCAAAAAGGAAAAATATCTTTTGCCAGACAGTGAGTCTAGTACTTGGTCTACAAAAGGTAGTGGAAAGTGATATTTTTTAGTGGCACTGTTCAACTCTCTGTAATCCACATACACTCTCCATTTTCCTCCTTTCTTGGGGACAATGACTAATGGAGAAACCCATTGGCTGTCAGAAATTGGGTAAATAAAACCAGCATCAAGCAACTTTTGAAGTTCATTTTTCACTATTTCTCTAAGTGCTAGATTTACTCTTCTTTGAGGTTGTCTAACTGGCGAACAATCTTCTTTGATATATATTCTATGAGTACAAACTCGAGGATCTATTCCTTGCATATCCCCATATTCCCATGTAAAAGTTTTATGCTATTCTTGTAGCATTTTTAATAAGTCAGCCTCTTGAGACTGTGACAACTTGCTATTAACATTCAAACAATGATCTGGAGACAATTCTATCTGCTTAGTGAGATTACTCATAGAATCAACAGGTAATGTTTGTACCTCTTGTGGAAGCAAGTTATGAAAAATTATCGGAAGTTTAGGCAATGAACTCTCAGAATCTAGTTGCTGCAGGAAACATTGATGATAACTGCCACTTGGATCAGATGAACTACCCGTATCAGGGTTAAATTGCAGAATTTGAAAAAGTAAAGAATCTTCACTCTGAAGTTGTGAGAATGGATCATTTTGAAGCATCATTAATTGAGCCAAAGAATTGGCTTCTTCAGTCTCTTCCCCCACATCTGGCCAAACAGGTTGGGACAAATCTGGTTGAGGTCTAGCAGGCGGATACAAGGCCAATTTCTTTGTGGATTGCCCATCAGAAATGGTCATATCTCCAGAATGACATCCTATAAAAGCATTAGAAGTTGCTAACCATGGTCTACCAAGGATAACTAGATACCCTCCTAAAGTTGCCTTAACTGATAATATTGTGAAATCAGCAGGATACTCCCAAGATTCAAGAGTGACAATTACATCTTCCACCATCCCATCAGGTTTAACTGTGGAGCTGTCTGCAAGCTGCAGAACTGTGGGTGTAGACCTAATGTTTGAAATATTCAAGGAGTCCATAGTATGCTTTGTCATGACATTAATGGTAGCACCTAAGTCAATCAAAACATTTTTTACAACTTGGCCATTTATGTGTATTTGCACTATAGGACTTCCAGGATCAATATACTTTGGAATGACTACATTTTCCAACATTATATCAACCAATTTTCCTAAGACATGAATTGTTTGGGGATCCTTTTTCTTCCATCTAGGCTTCTTCAAACAGGCTTCTTTAATAGCTTTTCTAAAAATGGGAACATCTCTAATAGCCTGAAATAAAGGGATTTGAATCTATACATTTTTGAGCTGATCCAGAATGTCAAAAGTGGGTTCTTCTATGGATTTAGATTCAGTGCTTTGCAACCTCTGAGGAAAAGGTGGTTTGTCTTGTCTCTGCAAAACAGGTTCCAGAGAAACTGTATCGGGTATAGGCATATGCTTAGTAGGAACAGCAGGTTCAGTAGATTCTTCAAGGGGAGAATCTGGTATTTCAGTAATCAGAGGTGGTTTGGGAGCAGGTAAAGTAGTTCCAGACCTCAGATGGATATCATTAATGTTTAAGGCATAAGCTTGATATTGGTTGGCTTTAGCAAGATATGCAGATTGCTGTAGCTGCTGCTATTGCTTATTATTAGGATTGGACAATGGCTGGGCAGGCATAGGCATTTGCTTCGGAGGGCCAGGATTTGTGGCAGTTACTGTAGGTGGCATGAGGGCCTATTGTTGTGGCTGTGGAAGCTGCAGGAATCTAGGAGACTGGTTTTGCCATTGCTGAGGACCTCTCCATTGAAGATTTTGTTGCCAATTTTTTGAAGGTGGGGTCCATTGCCCTTGTGGCTACTGCCAACCTCCTTGAGGAGATTGCCACTATGGGGTTTGATAATTAGGCCAACTTGGTTGAGGTGGATTCCAGGGTGGTGGTGGTCCATATGTATGTTTCCATTGGTTATTACAGTCAGAATGAGGATTACCAAAAGTTAAAGGATCTTGAGGCATACCTTGTCTTTGGGCCCATGGTCTCCTTTGTGCAACAAAGAACACTTGATCATCATCACCTTCTACTGGTTTGAATTCAGTAGGCAGTTGCTGAGCTTCCAAATTAGCCACCATCTTGCATCTGCAATCACGCTTCTTCTGTCTGCAGTATGGACAGAACTCAGCCAAAACTACCTCAGCCTCTGCATGTTTCTTCTGAGCTTGCATAGTGTCCAGTTGTGTAGCCATATTATTAATGATGTCTTGCTTGAAATCAGATAAAAAATTTGTTATCTCCGTCCGGGAAACTCCACCAGAAGAAGACTTCCCCACTATTGCTTGAGAGTAGTTAAGACATATTTTCTTTATATCATCCCAAGGCAGTTGGGTTATATCACCTCCTCCCATCAGGTCTAGGGCGTCAATACAGGCATCACTGATTCCCCTTAGAAAGAGTAGTTTCTGAGAGTCCTCGTTGAGAGTATGGTTTGAGTTCCTTTTTAGTGAAAACAAAAACCTGAAAATATAATCTTCTAGACTTTCATCCTCCTTCTGCTAAATTCGGAATATGTCATCACCTTTGCTGACACTCTTACAATATTCCTTATACTTTTCAAGGAATTTCGTCTGCATGGCGGCCCAACTATCTATAGCACCTCTTCCCAGACTCATGAACCACTTGAGAGCTCCTTCCTTCAAGGTGGAAGGAAATAACTTCAGTTTATGAGCGTCTGTGTTGTAGTCATAACTGCGACAGAGGACATCAAATTCAAACAGAAAAATTTCTGGATCCTCCGTAACCAAGCCATAAAACTTTGAAAGCAAGGAAGAGGGAATATTTTTAAGATTGTCGGTATCTTGCTGGGGAACAATGGGAAACTCAAATGCAGGAGGTGGATTATTAGGTGGATTATTTGCCATATCTGGTTGCTAGAATAATAGAGCGAATGGATTTTCCTCAGGTTCATTATCAGCTGGGTCAAATGGTAGTTCAATAAATAAATTTTCAGGGAGAAACCTTCCCAGTGCGTCTCTTCTTTTTCTATGCATGCAATACGGTAAGTAGTGGCTTGAAAGATTTTGAAATTTTTTGACTAACAGACTAAACTAATGCTGAAAATGACTTCTAACAGACTCCTAGCTAGACGCCATCCCCAGCAATGGCGCCAAAAATGGGTCGAGCCCACAAAAGGATATGAAAATCACAGTAAAACCTTTCTTGGGAATTAGACATTCCAACAGGTGACTTATATCCTTCTATAGACGTCCATTTTATTTGTCAAACCAGGGGACGTAGAGTTTAAATGGCGCGGCAAAATATATGCACTAGGAACTAGTTTCGGTCAAATCTTAGCAAAAATAATACTGAAAAAAAATTCTATCTAAGCCACAAAACGGTAATGCAAAATTCTTTAACTCAACTATGATAGGAATCATAACAACTACGACTGAAACACAAACTTTGAACTGGCCTTATGTTGCAGGAACAATCACAGGGATGGACTCTCTATGCTGTAGGAGCACTATAAGACTGAGTTTGTATAAAAACTTCAAAGATGAAAGCTAATTGAAGATCAACAAAAAATAACAACTAACTAACTAGCTACAGATACTTATTAAGTGGGCCCCCTTAGCAAGCATCTACTGATTACACAGATGCTAAACTCAGAACTTCATCGAACTTTATTCATGAAAACAGAATGGTATACATTGCTTTGTTGATGTGGAAACTAACAACAAACTCTGTCTTTGATCATACAGATTCTGTTTCTCATTATCATACTGACTCTTACATGATATCTGCTATTACTATGCTTCCAACTTACTAACTATCATCTCTTACTCATTCTAACTATCCTCTCCTCTCTGTGTCCCTCGCGTAGGAGGAGAACTTTATTTATAAACAGGAGAGCAACTAACTAACTAACCCTATCAAAGAAAGTCATGGAAGTAAAGTATATCCCCGAATCAAGGAACATACTTCATAATGAATTTATGTGTTCAACCCAATTTGGAGAAAATCTAGCGCTCCACTCTTTCCAGATTGACTGTCATTAAAAATTTTTCCCATAGTTTCGGTCAAAGAGTCTTCGCCGGAGCTTCCTCGAAGTCTTGCAGGAAATGGACTGTACTGCAAGGCCGAGATCAGTTGTGCTTGACTCGATCATTCTTCAACAACCTGTGAAACAAAAGGTAACAGATGCAAAAGAAAAGGCGTATGGCACATACACGATATCTATTCATTAATCACACATTTTAAATCTACTTCATCATTCAAAAACTATATACGATATACCAGCCATTTTAGGGAGTCAACGAAGAATAAATGCAATCAAGTCAACACAATGAGCTACAGGAATATGAAAGTATTATGCTATAGGATATCCCCATAAAAAGGTTTCAACAAAGTTTAAACAGCCATGAAATAACAAAAGTAAAGACATTAAAAGTTTATCATAACATCCAAATTATGAGCATATTTTAAGCTCATCAACCTCCTTATTGGTTGCTGGTTCACAAACTAAAAAATACATATCACAATCCAAAAAGGAGATTTTTATTTCTACCTTGTTCACTCATACACCCTTTGTGCAACAGTGTTTATTCAGTCCTCCAAATAGCTCTATGCATCACAAAGCCCAATCTAGAGAAGGTGTTGTAAAGGCAAGAGAAGCAGTGGCTCAAATGACTTATGTGCTAAAAAAACCTCTTCAAACACCTTCTACACAACAAGTCTCCATACGTTTTTTAATCACAGACACACATGAATCCTTAATGCTTTGATACCAATGTAGAGCAGCAAAGCAATTAAAAAAAGTAGCTATATTAAGAACTTACATTGCAAATAACAAAAATATGAGCAATTTCATTATCTTCATTCGAAAAATTACATCCAATACATTGCCTTTTTTTTTAAGCCATTGTTTTCTCATGAATAACCACTCCAAATTCCCTTACAGGAATAACTTCCCAAAAACTAATTATTAATTTATTTATTATTAAAAACTAACTAATATCTAATTTATTAAATGTAAAATTTAATTTACTAATAATTCGCAACTCATGGTTTAAAGTCATCTTAACGCAATTTCATGGCATAATTTGATAAATCATTCAAATAGAAAAAATACTCTAAATTGATGAAGGTACATCTACTTGATGGTTAGATTGATTACCTGAAATCATCATTATTATGAGGTTTTGCAAAAAAATTGCATTATTAGTAATGTTTAATTTAACATAACTTTAAATTTAACTCCTATTATATTTTTTCCACAAAATTGAATTCATGATCATTTTGAGATCTTAAACTTATCAATTATGAACAAAAAGCTATATAAATTGTACATATATTGTTAAAGAGGTTTTAAGGTTTTAAATGGTCATCAACACTTTTTATGGTTCTTATAACTACTAAAACATTGAAATAGCCTTTGCAAAACTTTCATAAAGCTTTGAAACCTTATTATAGAGATAAGTAGGAGGTATTTTCCATGGCGTGTCAAATTATGATATTGCTATCATGATTGAACCATGTAGTTTTTCGAGTCAAACTCATTGATCCATGTTCCATGAGTACGGAGTTCACAAAAACCCATCTTTCCTGATAATGAATGGCCTACTTACCACTCATTGTATTTAGATGATGCTTATAGTAGTGAAGCATGAGACCTTCCCAAGAGATCACCCATCCTAATACTACTCCAACTTAAATGAAATACTCTATACTTTTCAATAGGTGCAAAACCTATTCAAATCTCCGAAATAGTGTTTGTTTGTGGATTTTTAGAAGTTTCAAAACCCACCGACAAACGAAGAAATGCCTCCTTGCTAAAAGCGTGGAGCAATAAGAAAATTTGTCAAATGCTGTAGTTGTAGTTGAACTGGTCGACATGTATGCTGAATACAAGGCATAGGCAGGGTGCATGACTGCAAGATATACACAAAAGGATTTTGCTGAATAAGTTCTCGAAGCTTTCGAGCAAGTGCAAATGATGGGTGCAGAGCCCATTTCCACAATATTTGTCAGCATCCTTTCAGCTTCCCAAAAATAGGAGCTTTGGAACAACGTATTGATTTCCAACAAGACGTAATGAAAGCAAGGATTTGTAAGATATTATAGTCACAAACTCTCTAGTATAGAAATGCATGTAAAATGTGGAAGCATAGACAAAACATGCGAACGTTTAACAAAATGCCTCAAATAGGTAGTTCAGAGTTTTCAAAGTTGTTACGATAATGAAATCTCATTTCATGAACCGATAAGCTTTGTCTTAAAAGCTAGGAATCGTTTTAGTTTATGTCGGCTGTTTAAGAGGCTTTGATAACCTCATCAGAGTCGGATGAGGTTGTGATCACCTCATAAAATATCGATGGGGTTGTGATGTACAATTAAAATGGTGACACAACGATAAAAAAACGAGGGGGAGCTTAGGTTGCGGGTGAACGATAAAAAAATGGATTTGTTGAACAGGTTTCAGAAATTATCAGAGCAAATGCAATAGGTAGGTCATATGCAAGGGCATGCTGAAAATGAATCCCAAAGTTGTGTAAAAGAGTGATAGCATAAAATAGAGTAAGAGAAACAGGAGATTAAAAGTACGTTTCTGCATCATCTTCATTACAGAGACAAACAAATAAAATAACTTACATGGATTTGATGATTTGGGAGGATGAAAGGGACTATGAGCGATAATAGATTACCTTTTCTGGTTTGGTGGGCAATATTGTTACTGGAGATTATGAGCAAACATAGCTCATGATTAACAAACTAGTGTTTCTATACAAGAAAAATCAAAAAGTTAGTGTGCTGGACAATTTTGAATATCACAGCAGGCAACAAACACCAGACAAACTATCATTGCAACAAATATTATTCCTTCTCTAATGTAATTGTTTCATACAGTTGGATTTGACACTAGGAAAGAGGTAGTATGGGTGGTGTCCAATGCCACTTCATATGGTTAAAATGAACAAATTATTTATATGGCGAGTCAAGGATGCATTAAGGCATTAAGTGATATGCTACAACAATGACCCAAAAAATGGTGAAGGAAATGCTCATCAAATGGATTTTGAGAGCTTTCTTGATCTTGTATTAGCCTTGGATTCAAGGATGCATTAAGGCAGAGTCATATGCTACTGTAATGACCCAAAATGTGGTGAATGAAATGTTCATGAAATGGATTTTGAGAGATTTCTTGATCTTGTATTAGTCTTGGAAAATAAAAAGTCTTTTCAAAGATGTGTAACAAAAATGGATTGAAGGTCAAAATTATAATATTTGAATAAAAGATGTTAGGACTTGTGATTTGAAAATTGTAGCCACCTTATCTTGTTGTAGAAGGCACGCTCCAATTCAAGACTCTTGTTTTCACATTAATTTATTGTTATTTAATAAAATAATATAAATAATTTTAATAGAATTTTACAATATTATTTTATTTTATATGTCTAATGACTTTTTAATTAAATACTATTAAAATTATAAATTGAAAGGAGTTTTATTGTTATTTCATGAAATAATATAAAGTAATTTTAATAGAACTTTACAAAATTAGTTTATTTTATATGTTTAATGATTTTTTAATTTCCTATTAAAATCATAAATTGAAAGGAGTTGCAAAATAACTATGAAAGGAAAAGTCTATGCATACAAGACTTTGATGCAAAGAAGGGGCTACTAGCTCTCACATGTTTTGGCATAATTTTTTTTTCAATTATGTGACTTCACAAAGTTAATAAAGAAAACATTTAAATTGTATGTTTTGGGCATTTTTCTATGTTTTTGTTACTAATTTTTTCATATTCATATTAGTAGTAATCTTTGTATCCCTTCATATTTTTGGAAACTATTCATCATCTCACTATAACATTAATTAACAATGCAATTTGTGTAAAGAAATGTAGTCATATCTTGGTATCTACCTTTGATTGTTATTGATATAACACATTTCATCATATGTTGAGATATGTATGTCTTTCTTTCATTTTTGTTATGAAATTCATCACATAGATCTAAGAATGTAAATTATGATTATGTGATGAATACTTATTGGTTCTAATAAGTTTTCAAAGCTAAGTTAATATTCATGTGTCTACTACTAAGGACTTTTTACTTAAGGTTTATTTGAGTTCTTCCTTTCATTTTTGATGTTTGGGTTTAAAAAACATAAAAAACCCTAAAACTGTATCATACAAGGAAGTTTCCTCTCTCAAACATAGGATTAGAAGATCCCTAATGTAATAGAAATCTTTCCAATTGTTATAGGCATTTTTGTCACAATTTTTTTTAGGTGAGTTGATGTTTTTAAAAAAATTCAAAGTGACAAATATGTTTACCAATATATTCATATAACGAGGCGTTCCTTCAGAGGTGAATCCCTTGGGACATATTATTTACAGCTAAAGAAAATTTCAAGAACTTGATCTATGAGGATTTTAAGTCAACCAAACAATTCTTCTCTAGTAACCAAGTGGCTAAATGCATCTAACTCAAGATTCTAATGATTCAAACTAACATATTCTAATTTTTTTTATCGACATTATTGACACAACATATCTAGATGTTTGAACTTTCTTGGTGACAATAAGGCTAACAAAGGCATGCTTTTGCATAAGGCCTTCACTCAAGTTACAAAGTTTAGAAACAAAAGTATGAAAACTCATCCTAATGATTGTATTGCTTAGTCTTTGGCCTTTGTAGGAACACTCCAAGTTTCCACTTCTCTTCCCCTGAAGGTGGATGATTATTTGTATTTATCTAAATTTTCAACATAATATAAAAAGTTGGTATGAATGTTTAATAGACAAAAAATATTTATAGACTATCACAAAATAGCTTGTCAAAAAATAAAGGTCAATTATATCTAAAAACTAAAATTGTATTTCCATTCTTTTTTGATGTCACAATCTTATAATCAATGAAACTTGATCTATAATGAGATCCTTTGAAACCATTAAATTTTACCAAGAAACAAAAAATTCTTTTAACTATAATTTATTAAATTTTCTTTTTTAAATATAATTTTTTTCCATTCCAAATAAATGTCTTTAAATGGTTTGAAAAAACCCTTCTCAAAACATCTTACCTTTAAATTAATCCATTATAACAATTATCCCATTAATGAAGTAGATCTTTCTGTACATCTTCTTCTTAGCAGCTTACATGCTGCACATGGAGATGATGATGATGGCTGTTCTTTTGTTTCTGCCATTTTCGAAAGCTTAGAGGCCTGGTGCAAAGAAAGCGACGAAATGTGTAACTCCAAGTTAAAGGAGAACGGTCGGTGCTTTATACTCCTCCGGTTGCTTACAGGAGAAATTGGAACGGGCGTCTATATTTTTATTTAATTTTTAAACGTTGGGACATTAAAGCGGGAAAAAACCAAATCTTTGTAATTGTAAAATACCTAGTAGAGATATATTATATATTTTAAAAAAATGTTAATAGGAAGAGACGTTAGAGACTCAAAAGTTTTAACTAACAAATATTTGAAAGTCATTTTAAGACGATTTAGAATCTGTTTTTTTTTTTTAATTTTAAAAAGTTATAAGTATTGGTGAAGACCTTTAGTACTTTGTATATGTGTATGTGGTTAGGATTCATGTTCTCTCGATGTGTGTTAAATAGGTCTTTTATTTTATGCATATTATTAATCAATAAAATATTACTAGAATACAAATTTATTTATAAAATTAATTTTATTTTAAAAAAATAAAATAAATTTAAATATTTATTAAAGTTTCTAGTATTAAATATTAAAATACTAAATAATTGTAATGGTGAAAAATGTATATTTTGTATATATTCTTTTTTAATATTTTGTATTTTATTTATTTATTTTGATTATATTAATTTTAATGTAATGATTAGTATGTAGGTGACATGTTTCAATGTAAAAATTGGTAAATAATCTAAATTTTATTTGATTTCAACTACATATATACATTTACAAGGAATAGTCTTGACTATCAATTTATCTATTCATTATCTTAGGTTAATTTATCCATTTACAAGGAATAGTCTTAATTCTAGACACCATGTTTTTTAGATGTAGTTCTAGACATCAAGGTGAATATGTTTTGGACATCAATTTATTTATATATTATATTTGTGTGTAGGTTTCAAATTTGAAGGGGAGGGGAGATCAATTCTATGGGCACACAACTAAATTAGAACATTAGACATGAAGTTAAATGGCATACAAGTGTTCATCTATTATCTTTTAGGGTTCTAATACATAAGTAATTTTTTTGGTGATGTTTGTCATAAGGGATCTTCATCAGACTTAGAGCTAAGTACTATTGTTTTCTTTTGTTTAAATTTTGTAAGTTTTTTTAGTTTAATCATTCCCAACTCATTAAGATTGAGGTTAATTGATAATTTTAGTTTATTATTTATTTACCTTATATTAACTTGAAACAATCATTTATTTTTCTCTTCATTCTAATGAATCCATCAAATCCTACACCCCCTTAGGAATTAGCCTTATGGTTATTTTTTGATTTATCTTGTGCTATTTGGCTAGGTCACAGGGATACCCTGTTGTTAACAAAAAAAAAATTGTTTTATTTTTTAGATCTAAGACTATTTGGTTTTTTGAAATTTACATCAACACCCTCCCTTTTGTTTCATCCCTTTGTTTGTGTATTGAGTTTATGCCAAATTCTCATCATTATCATCATAATGGGAAGAAGGGTTTTGAAAATGAGGCACATTTAGACAATTAGATAGGAATTTTTTTACTTTTGTTGCAGAGTTACTTTATTGATAGATTCTTGTTTAGATAGTGTTTCTTCTCCTACACATTTGGTTGATTCTCTTTCAAGTTAATGATTGGTAAACCCTTTGGTTTATAAATTTAGTGTTTAATCAAACTCTTCAATATCCTTACATAGTCTATCTTCCTCCCTCCATATAATAGACCTCAATAAAATTATGCATTAAATTTAAGTTAACTACTAATTCTATGATGAACATTAATGTATTATTATTTTTTCTTATTAATTTATGTTAGAAGTATAATATAATATCCTTGTGAGTATGATTGTTATTTATATGTTAATAACTTTTTATTACATTGATTTTTTTTAGATTTGATATTTAAGTACAAGAATTGATCAATTAAATGTTTGTTCTCATTTTATATAAAAATTTAGTACTTATCTTGTTTAGGTTTTTTCATAGTAAATTTTATTTTAAAAGAGGAAGGGTATTATGTAGGAGTATGCTGTCATGTTGGAATATTGACATGCACAAAAAAGGTGAATTTTGAGTGTTCTTAACCCATCCTAAAATAAGTAAAACATCTATATTGAGCTCTAAATTAGTTTTGATCAATCAATTATAATTGATTACTCTTAGGGATGAAACATTAATATGAAGGTTTGATCGTTGCAGCTCAATTATTGTGTTCATCAATCAAGTGATTGACTTTCTATGTTTATTATCTCATTTTAAAGAATTTGATGTTTATTGATAGTGATAATTGGGTGATATGACAATAGTGGTTTACACTTTTTGGGACATGTTGCTTTTTGTTGAAATCACATATTTTTAGAAAATGTAATGATTTAAACCTTGAAAAGTTCCATTTAAATAATTACAATTGAAGATGGTTTAATCAAACCACCTTAGATCAAACCCCCTTGGATATAACCCTGCTAGTTCTAAACCATACCTATAATAGAGTCTCCTTTACACCTATCAAAATGCTGATAAAAAACCACTTTTGATTTACCTTTTGGGGGATCAAATGAATTCATTTAAAATTTATTTTCTGTAAGATGTAGTCCTTATTATAAGTTTCCCAAAAAGTATAATTTTCAATATATTTAATTTGATTATTATATTTATTTTTTATTTTTTGTGAATGTAGGTTTTTCATCAAAAATCAAGCTCTCTATTTTGCACGTGTGGAAATTTAGTAGATTATCAAAAAAATGAAAAATATTAGTGCACTAGATATTGATGTCCCTGATCCAACAAAAAAAAATTGAATTTCGATACATACAAAAAAAGTTATGTTTTAGCGAGTAAATCATGTCTAAATTGTAATTGATTTGACTTCGAAACATAATTAAGAAAAAAAAATTCAATGAAATGCTATGAAACCAATTCTATGCACTAGAAATTGTAGTTACAAATCTAAATTCAAAAAAAATAGAATTTTATCCTTCATAGAAAAAAATTGTGTTAGCTAGTAACATCACTCTTTAAAAATGGTGTTTACTGTTAAAAACTAGTTTTCAAAGGAGATGGAAAAAGAAGTGCAATTTGATTCCAAAATATTTGAATTTTTTTTAGAATCTACAGAAAAAATGCACAAATCACTAGTTTGCATCATCTTCAAATTCCTCATGGTTTAGTCGCTATGGTGCCTGAAAGTGAAGATTTAGTTTAAAAAAATTACTTCAATGTCCAATTTGGCCAAAAATTGTAAACCAGTATTGTGGGATCACCCAATTAAAATTTTTTAGATTATAAAGAGGTAGATCATTAATATTACTACTTAAACTATACAAGTAAATTATAGATAAATAAATATTGGAAGAAAAAAATAAGTAATGTGAAGTAAAGTATAGAGATAACTACAACATAGGAAATACTATAAGATAGATTTTTATAAATAGTATAAAAGGAAAAAAGAAATGGGTGAATAGGATTATGAAAAAGATGGAATAGAGGATATGTAAGTACAATACTTATTTTTATTTTTCAATACATGTTTGGGTGCTTCATTGAAAGAGAAATAATCTTTGAAATGTTGCTTTTGCTCTTGGTTTTCATGTGAATTAAAGGAAGGTTGTATGGGGAATATGGTTTGATTTATTGTTGTTTCTCTTAATTTCTAGGGGAATAGAAGGAAAGTTGAGAATTAGGGGGTGGAGGCAACTGTGACAACCACTTCACTCAAGTAATATATGGTTACTTATTTATTTATTTTTGGTATGCATGAAGAGAAACACATTAATGTAATGGAATGAATTGGAGTTCCCACCTAAGGGAATGTTAGAAGCCTCAATTTGGAGCACTCAAAGAAGGTTAAAAAATGATTTTAGAATGGTATTGAGGGATAGTTTAATTATGATGAATCTTTTAATAAATTAAAGAGTACAAATTTATTTTCTTTCCTAGTTATGTGAGGTAGCAAGTTTGAGGATTTTTGTGTTTGCTAATTCTGTTTTGGGGTCAATTTGCTGTGCTATTGATGCAGAGGGGAAGGACTCAAAACAAACACCTAAACACTTTCTGTTGACACTGAAAAATGTCCTAAATGTTATCATACACTCGAAATAGGTTTACTAACATCATTTCCTCTCAAAATTCACCTTCTTTTAACTTAATTAATTGAATTAGCCTAGCTAATTAATTAATTGCATCTTTTTCATCTATCAGCCTAATTAATTTAATCAAGTTAATTCCCCCCCCTTCACGCTAACATTTTATCTCATTAAATTAAATAAATCAAAATATTTAATTTAATTCCCTAAGTCATCTTATTTAATTAAATAACCCTAAGTTATTTAATTAAATATCATTTTCACCTTTCCCCCTTTCATTAAATCATTTAATTTAATGAAAATCCCTTTTATTCTTCTAATCCCCTAATTGTGTGATTAAACCTTGTTTAATTAACAATTAAACTAACTTTCCTCTAAGGAAAGGGAATATTCCTTATCCCCTTTTTGCAAAATGCCTTTTATCCTCACCCACGAGAATATTCCAAAAGAATATTCTTATTCCTCCATCATTTGAAAAAGGGATATTTTCACTTGGCTTCTTATGCATGTTTTAACCTTTAACCTTTTGAACAAGTCACCTTTGACGGTGATTTTGGATTGCCCTCACAATGCTTTGCTCCTCCTAGGGTTTTTCACCTAAAAGGAGAAAGGGAATTGGATGGGGTTCAAAATGCAAGGGTTTGCACTCAAAGTCTATGGAAATGATAAGTATTATGCCTAATTAAGATTTCCTAATGCTTTGATCTGAATTTGAAGTAATTTAATGATGCAAAACTTAGAAAATGTAAAGTGCTAGAAAACAAAATGTGATATGCAAAAATGCCTAAAAATGTAACTAAATGAAGAAATAACAAAACATAATGATAGAGGTGCACCCAAAATCTGAAGCTAGATGTTGGGAGATTCTGGAATCCTAAAAAATTGATTGAAAATGCTGATTGGGACACTTACACTAGGTGGGGCGACTTAGTCCTAGTTTTGGGAAACTTTGCCGGAATAGGAATTTGCTAAATGGGTATCCAAAAATGTCAAAATTAATTTTTAGGCCTGGAAGCGGTACTAATTTTCCACTACTGGTGGCTTAGTTAGACTCCAACAAATCTTGAGAAATTTGGGACATAATCTTGAAGTCTTAGGTTTGCACTTTCTTTTCTGACAGGTGTCTGTACTTTATTCTACAGAAAACAGGGTAGAAAGTATCTCCAAGCTTGAAATGGGATTGTGTTGACTTGATTGACTTTGTAGACTTGTTGACCACCTTTCAACACCTAATTGCTTGATAAATCTGCATATAAAAGTTTGCAAACACACATGCAAAAGGGGAAAAATGGTTGAGGGTTATAGAGTAGGGGTTTGCCTTGGTCAAACCCCACTTTGGTAATCAAACCCTAAACAACGAAATGAAATGAAAAGAGTATGATAAATGGATAACATGCAAATGTCATAAACTTACCACACCTTTGATGCTCAAAATCTGAAGATATACAATGAAGTGCTCCAATCGATTGACTTGATAATGCTTGCTTGGTTATGACTAACTTGATGAGTACTTGAATGTTTTGGAGATAGGAGAGTGTATGAGGAGATTGTAGGAGATGTAAAATGATGAGAAAAACACTTATTTATACCTGATTTTATTAAAATTTTCTGAAAGTAACACATCACAGACCAACCTCAAGGGTTAGAGGACAAATTCCCACTGGAATTTTAAAATTATTTTGAGTTTTGTGCTAAAAAGGACTAAGTTAGCCCTATTGGCGACTTAGTCTCACTTAAGAAAATTAAGTGGGTGTCAGGAATATTGGGGCATTAAAAGTTGTCCAATAGGATTATTCTTAAAAACACACTTAAAAAAGGTTGAAAAGTGTATTAAGGGGTCAAATAAAGCATAAGAAAGATGTAAATAGTGAAATTAAGCCTAAAAAAGTGTCAAATCTTGTTACAAGGCTTTACAACACTTCAAAATAGGACTTAATAAGTGATGAAAAGGTGATTTTTAGGTGAAATGTAATGAATAGAGTCTAGAAAAGTGTAGAAATTTCTTACAACACTTCACAAGATGCTATAATTTGAATATTTAGGACCTAATGCGAATGTTTTGATTACATTACAACATTAAACCCAAACAAAATCAAGCCAAAGTCCATTAGAAAGACTCAAGTGAGCGTAAAAATGTCAATTATAAATTTATTGGAGACACAAGTAGGTCAAAAGTGTGTTTTTTTGAGGCAAGTGTGAACCCTTGATTAAAATCCCATCATGCATTCTCATTCATTGATGAGAATTCGAATCTGTGCCTCTCATCTCCTTCATCTTTGACCATTGATTAATCAAGTTTCAATCTTAAGCCTTCATTTCTCATTTGCTCTCCTATAAATAGGTCAGTATTTGGAGACAAATGGATCCATCTTTTTTAGAGCAAACTTACACTATTGAATATCATCCATATTTTTTAGAGCAAACTCATGTTGTGGAATATCATCCATCTTTTTTAGAGCAAACTCATGCTATGGAATTATCTCATCCATCTTTTTTAGAGAAAACTCATGTTGTGGAATCTCATCCATATTTTTCAGAGCAAACTTATGTTGTTGAATATCATCCATCTTTTTCAGAGCAAACTCATGTTGTTGAATTCATATGCACTCACACTCATATTTCACTCACTTTTAGCTTGTTTTAGTAATTTTAGTTGCATAATAGCTTAGAGAATTCATTAATGCTTCCATACATCCATCTTAGTTTGTATATGAATTAGGGATTTCATCTTTTAGCTTAGAATTAGCTTAGATTAGTTGAGAAATAGAATAATTAGATCATTTGTAGCATAAAATCATGTTAAATTAGCTTGCATCATGTTTAAATTAGAATAATCTAGGTTTTCTTACATCAATCACAATGGTTTCATCAATTCTCTTCCATAGAATCCATTGAAATAGGCTCACTGATCATGAGATTGGGAAAGGGTTGTTGTTTCACATCAACATGACACCAATTCCAAAACAAGATAAGATTCAAATGGGTTAGAGTAGGAATTTAACTATTTTTTTGTAGTTTGTAACTTTCATTTTCAATTAAATGCTTCGTTTAATCTTCCAATTTGAATGATCTTGTTTGGTAGATGCAAGTTTATTTGGGTAAATTATGCTTGAATTAATCATGAATTAAGTGTAATTCATCCATACTGACAATCCTCGTTTCAAAAATTTCCACACAATATTTCAACACAAAGGATACAAATGTATACCCTTGTAGATTCTTGACAATGTGCTCCTAGAGCCTAAAACATGGAACAACACCCTAATTGTACTCAACCTTTGAGGAAAACATGAAATAATGGAAATTTGGTATATTCAAACCTATTTCAACATACTTTATGGGTTTCCAATTGTTCATGACCCAATCAAGTGATCCAAACCATGATTTGTGCAATTTAGCATTTGTTGCCATTGGCTGTATTAAGGAAATGACTTCAAAAAAAAGAATACTCATCATGTGCATTCCCAGACCTATGTAGACCCTAAAAAATATTCCATAATGTTTCTTTACCCCTCCATCAACACACAGTGCAAGGATCATTCAAAACAACAATGAACCTACAGTCTTTTGGACTGTTTACACATAAAGGCAACAAATTGTCATCAAGAACTATGCCCAAATTTGAATATTATAGCCTGTCCTCTTACCAAAGTGAGGGAAGCGTTAGGAAAGAGATTTCCATGAATTTTTATTGGTGGAAAATTTTTCCATTGATTTTTGTTTAGTCTCTGGAAGCCCTAGGCAAGGTTTATACCTGTCCACACAAAAATGGCAATGTCTTTCACGAAATACAATGAAATTAGATCAAACAAAAATTATTGGAAAGATAAGACACTTTTTCAAATTAATCCTTCACCAAAAATGTTGTACTAGATCATACCATTCCATACAACATGTTTTTTAGATTGATTTACATAGAAAATTGCAATTAGAATGTGGAAAAATGGAGTTTCTTGCATTCCAACCTTCCTCAACCTTTGTAATCAATGTTATAAGGAATATTTAACATGTATAAATCATTTTAAACTAAAGAAATGACCACCAACCCTTTTGTTAACTCTAATGACATCATTTGCAACTTTATGACAATATTTTTGATAAGATTTTGCAAGCTTAGCAGCTTTTTAGCACATGGCTCCAAAAAACCATAGAACATCATAGAATAACTCCAAATGACTCAAAATGGTCTTAAATGACCTTATTTACCCCAAACAAACCAAAATTACAAAGTTTATCAATTGTGACAACATTTGCCTCAAAAAGTTGCATCAAGATGCCCCTGTATCATGCTCCCTAGAGAGAAAAAATTCAAGCTCCTCTTGAATTAAGGTCTGCAATAGTAAAACCAACCAACATATATCATATGAGAATGATTGTGAACCTGATCCACAATCTGAAACAACATCCCCTTTGAAAGGATACAAATCAAAAACCAAATCTCCAACCTTGAAATCAACTTCTCTTCTTGTCACATCTACCCTTTGCTTATATATATCAACTCTACTTTACAGCTACTCCCTTATTTGTTGATGGATTTCCTCCATTGCAATAGTAATTTTCTCACCTTCAACATATTGTTTCATTTTGACCTTAGGTCTCTCACTCCTTTGCCATTTTTCATTCAACTGAGAATCCATTTCCAAAAGTTTATGCTTCCTTGACCCTACTGCATGATCTGCACCTTTGATTGTCCCTTGCAATATTGTTGCATCTATTCTCTTGTAAAATAGTTGGATTCCAATAACCGATACTATATTCCTCAATGGTTCCAATGGAATCTCAATGAGAGCAATTTATCTACTCTTTTTGTCTCTAGCCATTATAACATCAAGCATAGGATCTTGATCAGTTGTGTTGTCCTCTTCCAAAAGAGTCAAAGCATAACTAGTTTCCACTATCTCCTATTGTAATGTGTGCAATTGATGTGCATATTCTTCATCCTTGGTGGAATACAAAAAATATTTAGTTCTCCTTGCCTCTTCAATATTATTACTTCTCAAATTTTGAAGATACTCCTACATTGTAACTATGTTATGTTTCCTACGCTCATCTAGTGATCCTTTCAACATGTAAACATTTGAATGAAGGGTCTTGGTCTAACAATCAACAAAATGATCTTTGTCTCCCCAATTTTTAATGTTTAGTGATGCCTTCTCCATTTAATTTTCACAGTAAATGGCCTTCTCCTTTTCTCCATTCATATCAGTCTACAAAACAAATAACTGAACCTCTAGCTTGGGACCGAGCCTCTTAACACCATCTTGTATTGGATTGCATTCACCAAACAACTTAAGCAATTTAAAGGTAACTTGGGTTGCATTCTCATATTCCAATTGCAAATGATTAGCATATTCAACTAAATTGAAAGGCTTGTCTTCCCATTGTTGAGAAAATATGTCTCAACCTTGCATTTACATACATGGTATTGTTGATACATAAGGTATTGTTTAGCCAACAATGACAGGGGGGTGTGGGGGGGATCTCCCACCCACGAGGACTAATACCTCTCTTTGGGATGTCATATACCACTATATCAACATGTTCCTTGAGAAAATTTTGGATCTCCAAAGGAAAATCATCCATCTTAACTGATGTCACAACAATCCTAGGTCTGGTTATGATTGCAAAGCTAATTTCCTCTTCTTTCATGGTCTTAATGAACTCTTTCTCTCCTAATATCATCACAATAGATCCCACTTGTTGTTCTTGGCTTTCCTCTTTCAAAGGTGTCAAAGTCTAAGAGGCACCATCCTTCTCTATGGCATAGGTGTTTTTCCTACCATTATGGACTGCTTTCCTATCATATTGCCATGGTCTACCTAGCAACATATGGCAAACATCTATGAGAATGATGTCACACAAAACTTTGTCCTTATATCTCCCTATTTGGAATTCTACCCAACTTTTCTCATTCACTAACACTTGTAGCAATGTGAGAATGCAAACTTGAAATTAAGTCATGCATGAAACGAGCTCATTTAAGCTAGATCTAATGAAATTCATGTTATAGAAACTCAACCAACTAATATAGATAGGTAATGGCAACAAAAAAAAAGCTTGAAAATAGGGTTTCCAACTTTGTAAAAGGTAGTTTCAGGGGTGAAAAGGGACTAAGTCGCCCAATGTAGCAAATAAGTCCCAGTGGTGATTTTTTTTAAAGATTTTTTAGATTTTTTTGATGGATTTTGATGTTGGCCTAGAAATGTAGGTAAATTGTAACAAAAACTGATGAAATTGAAGGTGTGCACCTGGAGGCTGAAAAAGGATGGAATGAAGGTTTGGAATCTTGAAAAACCTAATGCAGAAGCCAACTAGGACACTTGTGGCAATTTGGGTGACTTAGTCCCAGATATGGAAAAATTGCCTTGGAGCCCAGTTCAGCCAAATGGGTGTCCAAATCTATAATAATCACTGATAGAAATGTAAATGGGACTACTTTTCTATTGTTGGAGATTTAGTCCACTTTTGAATTTCTAAAAATTGGAAAGTGGAAACAAAAGTCCCCAGTCTGCACTTCAGTTCCTGACATATGTCCGCTTTTGAAACTTTGATTTTCGGAACTATAAGTGAATTTTTGTTGATATTTTGACCTAGCCAATGAAGAGATGACTTAAAAAAATTTGCAACTTAATCCTTAATTATTTCCAAAAATTCAATGTACCTAAATCTACAAACACACAAGAAAAGAAGGAGAAATGTTGGATGTTAGGGCATGGGGGTTTGCCTTGGTCAAACCCCTTTTAGGTAATTAAACCAAAATGAAGAAATAATGTAATGAAGCATGAAATAATGGAGTTAGAAACTTTCAATGATAATAGATCTTGAATTTCTATAGCAATAGATGAAGAATCTACCCTTGAATGTCTAAAAAATTCTATCTTGATGACTTGAAATATTCAAGCAAAGGATGAGAACTAAGACTAGTAGTGTCTATTAGTTCAGGATGCTTTATAGTTAAAGTTGGCTTAGAATAATGTTGTGTGAGCATGTTGATGTTGAGTGAAGGCTTGGAAGTTTCTATCAAAGGACAATAACCAAGACCATGAGTTGTTTGCTGAGTGATAGGATCTATAGGGTTGTGGATACCTTGTTCGTTAGCACCACATCCTTTTCCACTATAGCCAAGTTGTTTCATAATCTCATAACCTTTACCATAAGGCTTCTTCATCGCCTTTGGATTTGGTGGTTTTTTGTAATCATCTTTGTCAAAGGTTGTTGTGTAATTTGTTGTCTTGTGTTCTAAAGTGGTTGAGGTGGATGCTTGCGAAGGGTCTTTCGAGTTTTGTGTTGACATGACTGCATTTTCGTTTCCCTTAGTTGAATATTTGTTTATAATCTTGTACTCGCCCATGAATGTATGTTCAAAATCTAACAAACCCCAATCATCTTCTAAGAGCTTCATGACATGTTCAATATGTTGTTGTTTGTCTTTTTTTTAGATGGGTTCGGCTTGTGTAGTTGGTGACATTATGTTTAAATGATTCTCTTTGTTTTTCTAAATGTTCAAATAACTATTTGGATCAGGGTCAGCTTCAAGGATGTGCACTTTGTCGTTGTAAATGTATTTAATTTTATGATGAAGAGTAGAAGGCACGCCACTCATTGCATGAATCCATGGTTTGCCTAAAATGAGATTATATGAAAGATCATTAGGCATAACATGGATTGGTGTTTCCAATGTAACTTTCCCAACTGTAAGAGGAAAATCGATTAGACTAAGGGGTTGCTTTCCTACATTGTCAAAGCCATGGATGGACAAGGAATCATGTTGAATTTCTGATTGATCCACATGCAACCTATCCAAAAGATTTACACTGCACACATTAAGGGATGACCCATTGTCAACAATGGTTCACTTTATCCCTATTCTTTTATATTGAGATATTATTATGAAAGCATCATTTTGTTTTTGCTCTTCTAAAGGGAGGAGTTCACTTTGGTGGAAAAAAATGGCAACATTCAATCCTTGAATTATGGTTGCGATGTCATTTGGTTGCACATTAGAAGGGATAATAATTTGTTGTAAGGCCGTTTGAAGCATAGTGTGATAGTTAGGTGAATTATAAAGTAAATCCCATAGGGATATCTTTGCATGAGTATGCTTAAGTTGGTTGACAAGATCATATGAAGTTAATTGAAGATCTCTAGGAAAAATGGGATTTGGAAAAGGTAATGGTGTGTGTGTGGGTTGTTGTGGTTGTGAATTATTTATAGTGTTATATGTATGAGAAATGATATTATGACTCGGTTGTTGTGACACATTATTCTTAGGTGGGTAAAGGATAAGTTCAAGTTTGTCCTGAGTGTGGGGTTTTTGTGATGGTGGGTAAAGTATTAGAGGATTCTTAGGATGTCCCATGGGATATGTAGGAGGTACATTAATCAAGGTGGATCTAATGGAAACTTGCACATTCATAACCTTGGTGCTCTTGGTTTGATGTATCTCTAATATAGGGAAATCTAGAATTACCTTTTTATCTAAGGAAGACACATTACTATTGTTGCCATGTTCTAGCAAGTTATGATATTATCCCTAGGAGGAGAGTGTTTAGGAGAACTACAAGTCACATGTTCTTGACATGCATGGATTGGTTCTTCTAAAATAACTTCGTTGCAAGTAGGGGAATGATCAATTGTTGGATTTTTCGTGTTTATCAATAGTGGGGATATTAGGGGAAGACTATATTTGATTGTCATTTTTTTGTAAGGTCTCATTCTCTTGTTCGATATTAGCAACCCTAGTAGGGTTATCATAGATTGTTAAAGTTTTCTTATCTAACACTAACATATCCTCATCAGTATCACAAGAGGAAAAGATGTTAGGAGATAAAAATGTGTAGGTTTCAATGGTCTCTTGCTATGTTGTGTGATTGTCATGATTAATTATTGTTATGTGCTCTATTTTAGTAATGTTTTGTCTAATAGGAGAGGTAAGAGGAGAGAAGCAACTCGGGTTTTCAAAACTCTCATCAATTAGTTCTTCCAACACTATAATATCTTCTTCATAAGTAGGAGAGATAATAGGAGAAGAAAAAAAGTGATTGTTATGATTATCCAAGGTTTATTTCACTAAATGAACCTCACTCATAGAAGGGAAACTAGGAGAGGGATTGATGAAAAAAAAAGAGAGGGGAAAAGACCTCATATTCATATGCTTGTAACAAAACTTTCTTACAACACAGAATAAGATCTAAAAATAGAACATGAAATATGATAACTATAGTCTTTTGTATTGAAAACATGATGTAATGATTATTCTACCAACTTGAAATGTAACCATGCTAAAGAAAACATGCAAAAGAGGAATGCAATTTTTTAGATTTTAATGATGACAATTCACTTTAATTATGCTATGTAGCAATGTGGGAATGCAAACTTGAAATTAAGCCATGCATGAAATTAGCTAATTTAAGCTAGATCTAATGAAATGAATGTTATATGAGCTCAACCATCTGATATAGATAGGTAATGGCAGCAAACAAAGTCTTAAAAATAGGGTTTTCAGCTCTGTAAAAGGTAGTTTCAGGGGTGAAAAGTGACTAAGTCGCCCCAAGTGGTGAATGAGTCCTAGTGGTGATTTTTTTCTTTCAAATTTTTAGATTTTTTTGATGGATTTTGATGTTTGATATGCTGTATGATGCAAACCTAAGATTCCAATGCAAAATTTCATAAATTTTCAATGATTTGAGATGCCAAAAATGCAACCTATATGAACTTTCACCAATGCAAAATTTTGAAACCCTAGTGTGCAATGAAACTAATGCAAACCCTAATGCAAATTCAATGAAAGAAAAATATAGGATGATGAGGGAATCTACATCAGAAAAGAAGATATTCAAAAGTTAGGTTCACAAAAATGTAAACACGGATTATGGTGCTATAGGACTTCCTTGCACTTCTAGGGTTTTTCACCTAAAAGGAGAGAGGTAGGCAAAAATGGGAAATGTATACACTCAAGATTAATGTAAATATGAATGAAATATGCCTAAATGAGATGATATCAATGTATAAAACTAATGAAAGCTATTGATTATTAATGCAAAACTAAAGAAGTGTTTGAAAACATATTGTGATATGCAAAAGGACCTAGAAACGAAGGTAAATTGTAACAAAAACTGATGAAACTGAAGGTGTGCACTTGGAGACTGAAAATGGATGGAATGAAGGTCTAGAATCTTGAAAAACTTGATGCAGAAGCCAACTGGGACACTTGTGCCAATTTGGTCAACTTAGTCCTAGATTTGGAAAAACTGCTCTAGAGCTTGTTTTAGCCAAATGGGTATCAAAATCCACAAAAATCACTGAAAAAACATATAGTGGGACTAATTCTCCATTTTTGGTAAGTTAGTCCACTTTTTAATTTCTAAAAATTTGAAAGTGGAAATGGAAGTCCTCAGTTTGCACTTCGGTTCTTGATGGGTGTCCATTTCTGAAACTCTGATTTTCGACACTATAAGTGAATTTTTGTTGATATTTTGACCTAGCCAATGAAGAGATGACTTCAACAACTTTTCAACTTAATTATTAATGATTTAAAAACCTTCAAGTAGCTAAATCTGCAAACACACAAGAAAAGGAGAAATGTTGGATGTTAGGGCATGGGGGTTTTCCTTGGTCAAACCCCTTTTAGGTAATTAAACCAAAATGAAGAAATAATGTAATGAAGCATGAAATAATGGAGTTAGAAACTTTCCATGATAATGGATATTGAATTTATGCAACAATAGATGAAGAATTTGCCCTTGAATGTCTGAAAAATGTTATCTTGATGACTTGAAATGTTCAAACCCTAGTTTGCTTAACTTAAGAATATGATGAATGATGAATGAATAATTAATTAGTATTTATAGGAAATCCACTTAATTTGCCTGATAATTTGATCCCTAAGGCCAACATGGAAAAATAAACTTAAAATCCAACTTTTCTCGCTCAAAACTCAAAAATAACCCAAATGGGACTAATTCGCCACTTTGGGTGACTTAGTCCCAAAGGGGCCCTTTTGCCAGCTGGATTGTCAGGGAGTGAAGAAATTAGGTTTGTATGATGATTTTATCAGGTAAATTTGATCAAATTGAGCCTTGGGATGCACTATATGGGGTTATAGGGGCCTATTAATGATGATGTAA